>JACAVU010000007.1:41687208-41851927 GCA_014183005.1 Castanea mollissima | reverse complement strand
GCACTGTTTACACACTGTTTACGCACTGTTCAAAGGACCTACAGCTACTTTATTCAAAAAATAAAATAAAATGGGTCTTATAACACTATTCACATATTTAAAAATTATTTTGCTACCGTATTTTCAATTTTTAACAAAATAAGATTTATTCAAACAGACCTCACAAGTAGTAGAGTAAAAATGATAGCTCTACAATTCCATTACTTACGACTTATCATACGAACAACTTGCTAAGCGAATTGTGACAAAGTTGAAAGCTTTAGGATTACTCTTTACTAATGGTCTGTTTGTGGGGGCATGGCACGTGGCTTTGTTTTTGGTGGCTTGTTCATTACTAGTTAACCAATGGAGTGTCGCCAGGTCATTTCGATATTCTTATTTTTTATCAACAGTTGGTTGTTGTATTGAGCTCTCATAAAATATAGTATTCATTAAAAACCAAAAGGCTATCATAAAATATAAAGGTATTATAATATATAATGTTAATATGATAGGGTGTGATTGGTATTAATAAAGTGGTGATGATAAATTAATTAAAAAATTGTATTAGCAGTGGACAAATATGAAAGTGATGTACTCCAAATTCTCTTATCATAACTTACTATGTTAGTAATTTTATAAAAGTTTTTTCAATATTTCATAAAAAATTTCCTAAAATAAATACATTTGACTCTTTTAAAAATATATTATAAAAAAAAAATTGTGTTCGTATAATCATCCTTTTGTAATTCCTATCCATTATTTAAACTATTATTTTAATTAACAAGGCATTAACTCAAAATTTTTATTGTTTGAGGTACAAAATGCTATTGTTTCTTTATAATTTAAGGTGAAAAAAAAAATTATTTATCCAGATTTAGGTGAAAATCCAATAGTATTAAAATTCTTTATGGTGCTTGATGTCTAGGTTTCAACCCCGCCTCCCCCTCCCCCTCCCATACTATTATTTACTTAGAAAAGAAAGATGAAATTTTAATTTATACCGTGATTTACATGATGAGTAAACTTTGCATATTAATTTTAAACTAAAAATTAATTACAAAATTTTATAATTTGAGTACACGTTGCAAATACTAGGAGTATAATTTTAGTCACACAAGGAAATTTACAATATTTTTCACAATTATTATGGTGATATATTGTAATTAGTGTATAATAAAAATGGTATTAATAATAGACTAATGTAAAAGTCTTCGAGTAATGTTTCACCAATCACACTTGTCACCATATTAAAGTTCTCAAAAATTTTTGTATTTCTAGCATTACTCGTAATAGAATGAACTCTTTTTGCTTTAACCCACAGATAATTCCCAACAAGCTTTCAGTGGAGACTTTCTGAGATAAAAAAGTAAAGGTTGTTCTTTTAGGTTGCTTTAAGAGTGGGCTATTCTTCTTGTATGATAAAGCTAAAAAGATTAAAGAGCACCAATTCCTTCCAACTTTTTTTTTTGTCCCTCGAAATGAACAGATTCTCCCACTTTAGTGTCAATGATATTCATGCGCCAGATATACAATCAAAGGAAGCATCCCACCAAATAAAGCTACTTGGCCTCTAACCAGAAGACACTTGTGAAAGCCTTATACCCCTAGAAGTTTCAAAAGGATATACCTAAAAGAAACAAGAAAAGTATCACTCACTCTCTCTCCAGGTACTGAGAAATTTTTAATTATTTTACCTTTATGTCTTAATTAACAAAAAGAAAACACCACCAATTTTCCCTCATTACTTTTCAAGTATTCACATGATATATCACAATCTAAATTTAACATGATGTCAATGACCAATTATGTAAGTTTGTGAGTTGCAACTAAACATTTGTAACACAAATTTAAGTCCAATAGAGCATGTCACATAATTTTTTTTGTTGGATTCAAATTGGATATCAGCAGGCATAATGGCAACTTTCTTCTTTTCTTTGTTTGGGTACAAAGAAGAAAGGAAAAAGAATCCTTACCTAAGCTTGAGTTGGATACCTAAAGTGAAAAATTCAAATCCTTCCAATATACCCTAACCAATTTAAAAATTTGAACCCACACCCATTAATAAAAATTCTCAATCACTAATTGGGGTGGCAAAATAAACCAAAACCCATTTGCCCACCCAAACTCACCTACTTTAATTGAACCCAAACCAATCCAATTAGTTGGGTTAAATGGGCATCAACCCAATTAGGCCCAATGATTATTGGGTTTTAACTAAAAATCTATTAAGGCCCATTTAATCCAAAAACAATATACCCAAATTCAACTCAAACCTTCCCATATAAATAATAAAAAAAAGTCCTCAGGCGTTTCAGTGTTTCAGGGTTTTCATTTTCCTTCATTTTCTTAGCTTCCAAACACTTCTCTCTCTCCTCTCGCTTGCTCTCTCTCTTTCTCTCTCTAGCTCTCACAGAGAACAATGAGACACAATAAACATAGCACAGAGACCACCGCCAAGAGAACCACTTCTTTGACAGCTCTTTCGGCAAGCACTCATCATGCCGAGCCACCCTCCATCTCTGATTCTTCGACACCGACCCTCTCTGCGTTGTCACTCTCAAGGCCAAAGTTGTCATCGTCGATGGCGTCAACCGCATCAAGGAGGACAAGGAACTGTTGGACCCGTTGATCAAAAGAGACTGCGTGGCTGAGCCAGAGAAGATTCTTTCGAGTGTAGCGAAGTCTAGGGTTTTGAGGAGGGTTAAGGAGGAGTTTGGGGTGCTAGGGTTTGTGGGGTTAGGAGAGTTTGGGAATGTGAGGGAAGTGTATGAATGGAAAGGTTTGAAATTGGAGGTGGATGAGACTGATTTCGGGTTTAGGACTTTTATGAGATTGAATGCAAAAGTAGCGATCCTGAGGAGGCCAAGAAATTGATCGAAGAGATTGGAATTTTCTCGAGAAAGTTAGAGAGGGAAAATGAATGAAATGAAAGTTTCTCGAAAATTAAACACAGAGAGAGAAAGAGAGAGCACAAGTGAGAGTTTTTAGGTTAGACTTGAAGTGGGGAGGCAATGGAGAAGAAAGAAAAAGAAATTTTAGATCCAGGAAAAGTTTTTTCTTTTTCCCGGGAAAGTAGAGTGGAAACTAGAGAGTGGAAAAAGTAATCCAAGAAAGTGTTGGGATTTTTACTTTAATAGCATTTTAGTAATTTTGATAATTGAGTGAGTTGAAGTTTACCCATAATAATTGAATTGAGTTAGATTTGATTTAAAAGCAATTAGTTAAATTATTTTTAATAGATAAATAAGTTTTATATACCCAACTCAATTATGTCCACCCCAAACTCACCAATTTTCACCAACTATTAGGGTAGGATTGAACCAAAAAAACCCACTAAACCGACCCATTGCCATTTCTATGCCCTACGGCCCAAAAATAAAACTCTTCATAACTAACTATAATCTCAATTATCTACCTTTACCATTTTACTAGCTTAGTAACTATAACATCCTTACACAAATCAGCATCCTGAAGAATTCTTCCTCTCAAACACATTTAAACTATCTTAGTAATTACAATCATTTCGCCTTTCTATATTTGGTTGGTCAGCAAAACTGATATACAGCTCAGTAAAGAAGCCAAAAAAGATGAGAAAATTTTGAAAAGAAGGCTAAAAAAAGAGATTAAAAAAGCCCCTAAAAATGAAAAAGGGGAAAGAAAGAAAGAAAAAAAAAAAGAGTTGGGGGGGGGGGAAAGGGGAGGGGAGGAGAGTTTAAAACTGCCTTCTCTGCTCAAACATGGTACGAATATTCTCAGCATTAAAAGCTCGATCTAATGGCTCAGTCAGGTAGCTTTAATCGGTTGAACAACACAAGAAAACTCTGTTCAGGTACAACATATAGGAAACCAAGATCTGCGCCTTTGACATAAGGACCAATGCCCTACATAAAAACACAATAAAGAAAACACAGCTGAACATTTGTGTCGCAGTCAGAAATCAGGCTTGTACTGAGAAGAAATGCTGGCACAACAGTTTCATTACCTTGCCATTTAGTTGGAGAAGTTCTCCATCAACCCATTGTGGATTTTGGAACCCAAATTCTGCTATTCTTCCTTGACCCTTGAAACTCGCAACCTGGTCAAATAAGTATTTAGAATCAGTTGCATGTCTGAAAGGTCCAAGGTGAACAGATTTTATGCCTAAAAAGTGGGGTATATGCAATGATACACGTCACAAATGCATTTCCATAGCACCAAATACGTGGTTGAGGATCGCTAGTGCTTGGTTTCAGAATCAATGAGAATTGAGTACATATCATTGCAGATGCATGTATGGATGCATGTGCGTGGACACACACACACACACACACACAGCTATCTAATTGCAAGTATAATTACCACTCCTAATTCATCTGGATACATCCCACGGTTGGACGAGCGATTTCCTCTCCCAATTTTAGCACGAAATGTCACCTAGACACACAAAAACTACATAGCTAGTATTATAATATCCTTTACTGTGCTTATATGGCAATTACATACAAAAACCAAGCCAGCATAACCATATAACCATCAAGAAATTTAAAGCCACAAACCTGGCCAGCAGGTACGTTAAGATCCCCAGTTAGCTTCACTGCCTCTACATATTCGAAAAACTCCATATCTGAAGACTTGTCTTCATCATCCCCACCATTCCAGTGACCATATTTACGCTGCAATTGTACCACCTCAGTGCCATAGGGGCCAAATGCACCAACATACAGGCCTACACTTCAACAAGCCAGTTACAGCATCGAAAGATGTGCTTTGATTGAATTTCAAGGGCAACAAAGAAAGAAAGAAAATGGATAAAATGTAAAGTCACCTGAAAAAGGGTCTAAATCTCCTCTGGAAGTAGAAATCCGATTGAAAGTTGTATATTCAGATAATATGCTGCGCTTTTGTGCTTGACTAACAGCAAGTTTGACAATTTCACGCACATTTCTGGAAACCTAAAATTAAGTTAAGAATTAGTATACTTACTGTCAGTGAAAACATACCATTGCAACCAAAAGTAACGTAGAGCAAAAACTGGGGGGAGGGATAAACCTATCCAAAAGGCAAAATTACAGTGTTTTTATTAATTTAATGGAATTTCAGCGTTTCCTTTTGATTCAATCTGGACCAAAAAAATGCACCAACACGCAGACAACCTCAATTACAACCAATGAAGGCATTTTCTTAATTTAAAAAACTTACTTACAATGCATAACAAGAAATAATCCAAACTAAGTCTTCCCAATATTTATGAGTACTAAATAAGTGCTTCTCAATATCCTATTATGTGCCAATCTAGTATCGTTTATAACAAGAAGAGTATTCAACAAACATAATGTCCACATCTCAATTACTATACAACTCCCTAAATCTCAACCTTACCTTTGGAGAAATTTTTTCAGCACTCCAAAAGGCCTTGGCAACATCAGAAGGCATAAGTTCTGAGACACCTTGAGCTGCTAGAGCAGCCACTTTGACTCTGGACACTTTACTTTCTCCGTTATCATGATCTAAGCTTCTCCCAGGGATATGTAGCACAAAAGAATCTCTCTCCATATCTTTAATTTCAGCAGGAAGACGTACATACTCATCCTTGCTAGGAGTATCATCACTGTTATGAACAACCCCACCAATAAAAAGTTTCATATCCAAATCCTTCTCATCTTCTGAGGCATCACTACCTCCTCCTATGGTGACCTCATCAGGCTGAATCTCATCCAAATTACGAACTTCATCTTCAGGATTCTCAGTAGATCCTGCCTTCTCGTTGTCTTCTTGCATCAACTGCTTCACAGAGTCACTGTCCTTTATCACTTCCTCAGCAACATTGACATTCATGACTTTAACTTTCAATCCTGGAATTTTTTCCTTAAGAAAATTTATCACACTTTTAATTCCCTCCTCAGTCACTCCCTCAGTGTTAGTTCCCTTGTCCTCAGTTCTCTCTGCCTTTACTTCATTTTCCTGAACATCTACTACAGATTCATTCTCCACTTCGGAAGTAGAAGGGTCTTTTGTGAGTTTGGATGCTGGACTGGAATTTGTTGAATTTCCTTTGGCTCGTTGCAAGCATACCACCTGTCAACAGACAGTAATTTATCAGAAGCATTTCACATAAACTGCAACCAAATTTGGAGAACCTGACATATCCGAAGGAAGATCCCCCACTGAAGAATGTCAGTAGACTAACAAATCTGAATTGGGTGAAATCCAGCCTGGATGCTGTATATGATACTCATCAGTGGACAGTCTTTAAATAACGCCAAGTCAGTTTGAGGCCAAATCAACATTCTAATCCTGACATGGATGCAGTCCTCAAAAGGTAGCACTCAGAGTAATTATAGAAATTACAAGTGGACTTGATACAATAAAATAAAAGAAAAAAATTACAACAATGACCATGGCTGTTAGTCCCATAAGCCTTTGTTGAATCATTGACCCAAATTTTCAAATCACACATCCAACATATGAGAATTGCATTGCAGTTGACCAAAGGGGAAAAATACCAGGCAAATGCATATAATGAATAGAGTTTATAAGAACAATATTGACTTTGTACAAGAGGGGCTTCCAAATCAGTTGCCTATATTGATCTTGTGAACTGCAACTTAATCAGTTGTATGTACATGAATGGAGAAAGCATAAAGATAAACTATTTCTAATCAGCCTGGTCAAGACTTGGTAGTTGCAAGTAGTATCCCAGATCTATGAGAACTCTTAACTTTGAGACAAATCAAATTATTAACATGGTACACTGTCTCAGAGCTCATTGGAATTGTATGAGCATAAGTGTTTTTAACAACAATGCACAAGCACATCCAATCAAACACACAAAAAACAAGAAATGAGAAGGGATTTTGTGGTTAGGTAAGGTTCAGAATCATCCCAAGTTTCATGACCGTGTGTCTGAAATGCCCAATCTAGGTCAAAACTCAGCACTACTAGAGCCAAATCAAACTATAACACATAAGCTAGTCATCCCCGGGTCATCTTCCCCAATCTTGAAATTTAACCATGATTGAATACAATATAAGTGATAATCTAAAAGGAGCATCTGTAAGTCACCTGCATGACATATGTCTCATCGGTGTCTTTTACCACAAATATTTCAAATACTGGAGTTCCGGGAGCTGCAGTCACCAACTGCCTGCAACAATCAATAGATAAGACATCAAAAAAATAAGAGAGAGAGAGAGAGAGAGAGGCAATATGAATCTTACCTTGGACTAAAACTCCTGCATACAAATCTGCCCACACCTGGAGTTATGCGTATTATTCTCCCAAAGGGATCATCTGAATCTTTTGAGTAGCCCACCCACCAACCTACCTACATATATAGAGATAATGGTTTAGAGTAGACTAACAAACACTTCATCCACTGAAGAGACTCATCCTGCCATCAGGATTTGAATAGAATATCAAACAGAATGACAGCATAGTTATTAAATGGCTGATTAAAACTGATTGAAACCATCTAAGGAAATATCTTTATATGTAAGGATTTGCTCAGCAACAAAGTTTCCTTGGTCAGTATAGACATTACCATCTACCAAGCCATCCATTTATCAAAAAAGGAGTCACATAACTGGAGTGTCATATATCACAAGTAAATAAAACAGCTTTATAGAAGTGAGTTCAAACAGCTCTATGCCAGAGCCCCACTTATCAGGTAATTATTGAAGAAAGTAGGAAGATCACAGAACTCTATTAAATTGAACAACAATCCCTAACTGGATACCAATCCATGTTCTCCACTAACTAAAAGAGATAAAACTCACTGTTCAATGTTATGAAAGGTCAAAAGAATTTTCAAAAACATGCTGAAACACTTCAAATTAAATTCACTCTCCCACAAAAACAAATATAGTAAGAGTCACACATGTATTCTCATCAGTGTTAATTTTCCTATCAGTTTCTTTTATGTCTAACTTTCTTTCAAAAATTCTTTCTCTAACATAGTTGGATCACAACTGATGCCATCCCATTCTTCTAAAATGGTGGCGAGTCCCAACAAAATAAATAAATGCAGAGAAACATGAATTCAACCAACACAAGATGCTCATAGTCCCATTAAAACTAATCTCTTCTTGAAAATAACCTCTTTTCACTTTCTACTTTTTAATTAGTAACTTGAAATTAAAATGAATAAGAAAAGACAAAGACAATGCTATTGAGGGCAAGGAAGATAATAACAGTGAAGGGGAACTGCAAACCAGGTTACTAGAACTGGAATAGGGTGACTATTGAATATAAATAGAATAGCTTATAGTTGCTAAGATTACCAGTCCACTTCCTGTGTACCTACACAACCTTGAAGCATCATGGTAACGCTCTTCGTCAACTGCATGCTGCAAATAAAAAATATATCAGATCAATTGCCAAACTATGACATGTGCAGGTCCGCAAATCTGGTGATTCAAGTGTTGAGCTGACCTTCAACTGAGACATGATTTCAGCAACACTGTCCTTGGATGTAGCTTCCGCAATAGCCATTTTCAACTTCGCAGCTTCTTGGAAGTCTTCCTTCTCAATTGCATCTTCAAGTTGAAACTACAAAGCATGGCTTCCCATCAGAACAAAAAAAAAAAAGACAGAAACTTGTAAATACCTATCTAAAATTGAGTAAACTTTTCATTTTCATGGCATGATTTCAACCTGAGACTTGAGAGCTACAACTACCATCACTCAAGCCAAAACCTAAGGGTGCTTGCTTTAAGTATAATACTTACCAAAAAAGGAAAAAGAGAAATTTTAACCATCATGTGTAAGTTCATCATCTGAGTTATGCTAAATTTTGAAATGTTACTTATCATTCTAGCATATCTTTTAGTGTAATGAAATAAAAGGTTGTACTTAGTGCAAAAGCTTCCACTTTTTGCGGGGTATGGGAGAGGTGATTGGTAGGCAGCCTTAACAAGCGCCCCCTCTCTCCCCCCCCCCAAAACACCCTTTTTTTGGGAGTCAGATTCTTGGACTTGAACTCACAACATGTGTTTTTTTGGTGGAAGGCACTTGCCATCGCACCAAGGCTTGACCTCTATAACTTAAATGTACTAAGTACATCTAAGTTTTTGATTTGCAAACCGATAAGAATTCACAGCTTATTTGACAGTGCAAACATGACACAGCCTGTAGTTCTCCAAAATAAATCTTGGCACCATTATAGATAGGTGGTCTTAACGCCATTATGCAGTAGAATATTCCAAGTTACCAGCCATTTAGTAGCAACTCGAAACTTTCCTGATATATGGCAAAGTTAATTAGAAAAACAGTTATTCCATCTCAGTTTTGAGCTTCCAAAATGGTGGGATGTGATCCACTAGTCTATAATTTCATGATATTGGTTCCATGTCCGGATAATTCTTTGGTGCCATGGGACTCAGAAAGTCACTCCACTTTTAAAAGTCACTACATTTCCTCACACTTTCCACGAGAAAACATAGATGTGAAGCACAACCAAAAGGGGACAAGAAGGACAAAAAAAAAGTGGTGGAAAGTAGCAACTTTTGTGCAATGTGACACTTTTGAGCAGCTGTACCAAACTCTTAATGACATTGAAGTCTCACTCTTTACATTCCAGAAAACGCACATAATTTCTATTCCCAAGTTTCTCGTGCTAATTATAGCAACTGAAATCAGGAATTTCTTAACAAAACCAATTCCAAGTTAAATTGTTAAAGTTTCTCAGTTTTAACCTTTTAAAGCTATATTCAATTCCAAAACTTCACACCCCATAACATATCTACTTGGGTCATGTTTATATGAACTTAAAAAGCAATCACAACCATGAAATTTCACTGAATTTAGCAACTGGGCAGACTATATTAGAAATCCACTTCCAAAACTATCATAAACAGATTTAAAAAAAAAAATCAGCTTTATCTCTGACACAAAGAGAGAGAGGAAAAGGAATACCTTTAGAATAGAGGCAAAGCTCTCAGCTTGTTCAATCTCGGAGAAATGGCGGTTCCATCGGTTCCAATCCCATTCCAAAGAAGAACTGGTATTGGTGCTGTTACTGTTACTGCCATTAGAGCAACGGAAGCTGGAGTTCTTGCGGGTCTTATTGTTAAAAGAAGCGTTCTTGGTCTGAACAGAGTAGCCCCAGCTCCAACCCACAACGAAACTCAGATGGGTTTTTGATTTCACAGATGAAAAATGTGAGAAACACAAGCTTGGCCTCAGTTGGGGCATTGGGATTCCTTGTCCCACGCCCCATGTATTAGCCACCGACATATCACTCTCTCTCTCTCTCTCTAATGTTTGTGAATCTGTGACTGTGTCTGTGTTTTTTAAGATTGGAGGTGTGCTTGAATTTCTCAATCTGTGAAAAAAATGGTGTTTTGGACCTTTTGGTTTGTAAGAGAGAGAGAGAGGGGCTTTGATTCTAAGGATAGGATGGTGGGGTTGGGGACTGGGGATAAGCTAAGCCCAGGTCGAAGAAATAAAGAATATACAAAGCCCTCAGATCCTATGAAATTTGGATCTGTGGGGTCCATTTTGATTTGTGTGTCTCTTGATGATGAGGAGGGCGATTGTGGTGGGCTGGGTACCCTCTCCAACTTCTAACCCGCGTGGCCACGTCAATATATGATAAGTTCCCTCGGGCATGAGCACTCCTCTCGTTTTACCGACATCAGATTATTATAGAATTAATTCATTGGAGATAACCCCCAAGATGATGACGATAGGATCTCAAGATCTCAAGAATTATTGAATGATGACGATAGGATCTCGACCATCTTGAATGTACTGAACGGCTGAACCCTTTATTTGTATTCTTCCTTGTTGTACTCCAATTTCGTATTGAATGAATTGAGCTTTTTCATTAAAAAAAAAATCATTGGTACATTAAGCTAACGTTAAGAACACAAATTTATGTTCAAAACCAAATTTTGTGATATTGTTCGCTTTCATTTATGAGGATAATTAGTGCCTCGTGTTTCCTCAAGTGATAAACACATAAAGGAATGCTATCAACTAGGGCGCTATTGGTCACTAACAATACGCTCAATGGCTGCTTGGGTTAAAATTTTCCTTCATTGTTGTAATTAGAATAATAACAATTGCATCAAAAAAGAATAATAACAATAAAAAAAAGTTGTTTAGAGAAAACTTAAACACAATTTTATGGATGTTACATCTTTAGTTTAAATTAAACAATCAGAGATAAATGTTACGTCTTTAGTTTACATTAAACTATATGTTAGAAAAATAGTATGGAGTGAATAAGAAATTGACTTCTAATGTGTCCACTTAAACAAGATATTGAAGTGGTGAGAATCCTTAAGTCCCACATAAGAAATGATAGAGAATGAGTTTATATGCTTATGGGTTAGATTGAGTTGAGCTTTAGGCGTGTGTGGACTGGGTCTTTTTGTTCAAATAATAATAATAATAATAATATTTTTATTTTTTATTTTTTGAGTCAGTAGGTTTGTATACAACAGTTATTTCTGAAACAGTGTGTCTATTCAGTATTGTATATATGCATAGTCTCTCATTCATGAGAAACATTTTTTTTTTTAAACTCTCACAAAAAGAAAATATTTTGTGCATTCATTTGAGTTAAAAAGAGAGAAAGAGATAGAGTAATTCGCGAAACATGGACCTTGTGTGCTTCTTCTCCGTGTTGTAGATCATTTTATCTTGTGAGGCAAACATCCATAAGTCTCAAAACACCACAAATTGTGTGAGAGACGAAATCTGCTTTAAAGAGATTGTGTCAAATATAAGACTTGACCTGAATTATTTATCTTTCATGAATCCGGTTTGTGAGTTTTTAATTATTTGCAGATTTCTTCTTATATTTACAGTATCTATTTATTACTTTTGCCTATCACATCTATTTGTGTTATTACTTATATTTTGATATGTATGTTGCTCCTTTTTGTTTAATCACAAAAATAAATTGTTGAAATATATCCAACACTATATGATTGTGCAATTACTATTACCTAATCTTCACCAGGGTCATGGATTGAGTAATAAGGTTCAGGTCCATTAACGATGACAATTGACCTATACAGAAACACTTGTCATTTTAACTTACAACTTGAGCAAGTTCCTTTTTCCAAATCATTGCCAATGAGTCGCTTATACTTCTAGTTGGAAATTTATAGTTTTATGAGCTATTTTCACTTTTTTATGGGAATTCTTAAAGCTATGAATGAGATTCAAATGAAGAAAGATTTACGGTAAATAATTAGGCACCCATAGACAAGGAAGGGTATAGTAAGCGATGAAATGCTTTGAGGAGTTGAAATTAAGCAAAGATCCAACTCAAATATTTAATATGTATTTATTACTTCAAATGTTTTAGATAGATTTAATGATTTAATTTTCAGTTTTCTATTTTCTACATGAGAACTAAGTTCAATGTATGATGGGACCGACGAACCCTCATGCCTAAGCGATCTAATAAGGTGCCTTCATCCATCTTGCCACATCATGGATGAAGGGAGACAAGTTATAAATAAGAAGTTTCAATGCCCCGGACGGTTACCAATTAGTTGTCAAACCGTTGGGAGCTCATCAAAGCTCTCATTAATAAACCTAGAGGCATTACGAAAGGAGCACTAAAGCCACAATTAATGTCCCAACTGCTAGAAACTACGAAACTATATATATACGCCCATCAGAACCAAACCAAGTACAAACGCACACACCCAAAATACACTAGCATACGTAACTCTGATCTTTTAAGCTTTCTTACTTCCTTAAAAGCTTCTGTGCACTAACTTAATCATCAGAGACGTTGTGGCAGGCACCACACCGGTGACCATTTGGGGAAAGCTTTGTACTACGTTTGCAAGTACAACGATGAGGACTTAATTCCATCTGGACGAACCTACACTACTGACGATTTTCGCATCATCAGTTTGGTGCCGTTTGTGGGAATGACATTTTCGCGCTTAGGTTCGAAAGCGTAATTCTAGTCAATTCTCAAATTCAGATGGAGTCTAACCAAGATTTTGCAGCATTGGCCTTGCAAATCCAAACACTTACAGCTAGTGTGGAAGAGCTTACCAGACAGAACTAGGAGATGAGACTGCAGTTTCAGCAAGAGCAAAATTGGTCTAGGACCAAATATGAGGACGATGGAGATAATCATAGAAGGAATGACTGTTGAAGACCCGCCACTCCAAAAGGACCAAGCTCGGATCTTCTCTGGGAAATGAGAAAGGAGATGGATGAGATAAGGAGCGCCATTAAGGGGAAAATGGACCAAAGCCTGGATAGAATGGTCAAGACAATGGATTCACCCTTCACGGTGGCAGTACTGAAATGCCTAGTGTCGTCAAAATTTCACCTACCTCAGCTTGAACTGTTCAACAGACTGAAAGACCCACTAGACCAGCTCAACACTTTCAAGACGACCCTAGGCCTTCAACAACCTTCTGACGAAATATTGTGCTGCTCTTTCCCTACCATTCTCAAAGGAGGTGCAAGGGAGTGGTTCACGAAGTTTCCAACATTGTCCATCGACAACTTTAAGCAGTTGAGCAATTCCTTCTTACGCCACTTTGTCGGGGGATAACACCCTAGAAGGCCAACAGACCACTTACTTACCATCAGACAAGAAGAAAAGGAGACCTTGAGGTCGTACGTGAAGCGTTTCACTCGAGAAACTTTAGAGGTTGACGAAGTTGATGACAAAGTGCAGCTAACAACCTTTAAAGCCGGATTGAAGTCCAGGGAGTTCGTGGTCTCTCAAGAATCCCCTAAAGACGATGGCAGAGATGCTTCTGAAGGCGCAGAAGTATATGAACGCTGAAGATGCCTTAGAAGCTATAAAAGATGTGGAGAAATCCAATAAGAAGGGAAGAAAGGAAGACGATCGAAGAGGATGAAAAATGGAGCGTACAAATCGTCAGAATAGCGAAGAGAGTAAAAGGAAAGATGATAAAACTCCTCGGACGGTAAAATTCACTTCTTTAGTTATGCCTGTTGACAAAATTTTGGCACTAATTGAAGATGAGCACTACCTTAAATAGCCAAGGTCGTTACATTCGTCACCTAATATACATGACAAGAAGAAATATGGTTGTTTCCACAAGGATCACAGCCACTACAGATAAGATTGTAGGGACCTGAAGGAGCAGATAGAGGAACTCATATGAAAAGGGAAGTTGCAAAGGTTTGTGAAAAGGGAAGAGCCCAACAAGTCTAGGGATGATAGTAAGGACAAGCGCTAAGCCTCACCAAGGGATGAAGACCACACGTCCCAACGTCCATCAAGTGTGATTGGGGAGATAAAGATGATCACAGGTGAGCCATCCACAGGTGGGTCGTTCATCCCTCAAGAAATCGTATCAAAGGTAGGTGAATAGCATCCATAGGATACCAACCTTGAAGTAAAGACGGACGGACAGGGGCATGTTTTTCTAGGAAGTAGACGCCAGAAGAGTGAAGCAGCCACATGACAACCCCTAGTCATAATGCTTATGATAGAGGGGTTCAACACCAGGAGAGTCCTCGTAGATAATGGCAACTCCGCAGACATCATCTACCTCTTTGCTTTTCAACAGCTAAAGTTGGATCCAAGTAGGCTGCATCCTTTTAAGTCCCCTCTCGTCAGCTTCAGTAGGGACAAGGTGTATCCCAAAGGCATAATGACGTTGACGGTCACAGTGAGGTCTTATCCATGACAATTGACCTATCAGTTAGACTTCCTAGTAGTAGATTGTCCATCTTCATACAATGTGATCATTGGGAGGCCCACACTCAATCGTTGGAAGGCAGCCGCGTCCACTTATTGCTTGAAGGTAAAATCTCCAACGAAAAATGGCATAGGTGAAGTGAAAGGAGATCAAATACTGGCTAGGGAGTGCTACCAAGTAGTGTTAGCTGCAAAAGAAGACCATACATGGATAATCGAGGAAAACGAAGAGGACCAGGTGGAAGTCCTGGAAACTGTGGAGGTGGTAGATGGAGAGCCAATAAAGACTACAAAAGTAGGGACGACCATGAGTGCAAACATGAAGAAGAAACTAGTCCAATTCCTTAAGGAGAACTTGGACATCTTCGCCTAAAGCCACGAGGACATGCTAGGAATATCCACAGAGATCATTCAACATAAGTTAAATGTTAACCTCAAGAAAAAGCTCGTCTAGCCAAAATGACGAGTGTTTGATCTGAATCAAAACCAGGTGGCCATGGATGAAGTAACTAGCAGCGGGCTTTATCCGCGAGGTCTACTACCCAGATTGGCTGGCTAATGTCGTCCTCGTAAAGAAGGCAAACAGAAAATGGAGGATGTACGTGGACTTCACATACCTGAACAATGCCTGCACAAAGACAACTTCCTCCTGCCAAGAATAGACCAGCCAATGGATTCCACAGCAGGACATAAGCTCCTGACATTTATGTACTCATTCTCGGAGTACAACCAGATAAAAATGGTGAAAGAAGACTAGGAGAAAATTGCCTTCATCATAAGCCAAGGGCTCTACTGTTATAAGGTGATACCTTTTGAGCTAAATAATTCAGGAGCAACCTACCAGAGGTTAGTAAACAAAATGTTTAGCAGACCGATGGGAAGGAACATGGAAGTGTACATAGACGACATGCTCGTCAAGAGCAAAGAAGAGTCTGCTCACCTGGACGACCTTCATGAGACGTGTACAACTCTCAAGCAATATTAAATGAAGTTAAACCCCAGCAAGTGCGCCTTTGGGGTGGCTTCAAGGAAGTTCTTAGGGTTCATGGTGTCCTAGAGGGAAATAGAAGCAAATTCAGAGAAGGTATGAGCCATACTAGAGATGACGTCGCCCAAGACTATGAAAGAAGTCCAAAAAATCACAGGGAGGATAGCAGCGTTCAACAAGTTCGTCTCGAAAGAAATGGACAAATGTCTGCCCTTTTTCAAGATGCTGAAGTAGGCCTTCGCTTGGACGGACTAGTGTGAGAAGGCTTTACAGGAACTCAAATGTTACTTGAGCATTCCATCCCTCTTGAGCCCATCCAAGGAGGGAGAAAATCTGTATTTATACTTGGCGGTGTTAGCTACAGCTGTAAGCGTAACTTGATTCAAGAAGAGGGCAGAAGACAGCTTCCAGTTTACTACGTCAGTTAAGCCTTCTAAGGGGCAAAAGCCAAATACCCACTGATCGAGAAGATCACATTCGCTTTGATTGTAGCTTCATGCAAGCTGTGCCCCTACTTCCAGGTGAACTCTATCTTGGTGATGACGGACCAACCTATAAAGAAGTCAATGAACAAGCCCGAGGCTACAAGAGGGATGATCCAGTGGGCTATTAAACTTAGCCAATTCGACATTAAATATCACCCTAGAACAGCTATTAAGGCACAAGCATTGGCAGACTTCATCGCAGAATTTACAATCCTAAACGAGAAGGAGCAACAGACGAAGCGGAAAGATGTACGATCTAGACTGACTGTTTGTCAGCCCAAAAAAGGGCGGTGTAGGGGTCATTATCATCACCCCCAAAGGAGAGACGCTCAAATACAGAGTTCAACTAACATTCTCGGCCACCAACAATGAAGCTGAGTACGAAGGAGTACTGACGAGACTAAAGGTCAGAAAGGTGCTAGGAGTCAAAAACTTGCTCCTCTGAAGCAACTCAAAGCTCGTTGTAGATAAAAGGGGAGTTTGAAGTAAAGGAGGAAAGGATGCAAAAATACCTAAGGCTGATGAAGCTTTTGACACAAGAGTTTGATCGAGTGGAGTTCACGCAGATCCTCAGGAGTGAGAATATAGGGGCAGATGAGCTAGCGAAGTAGGCGTCCTCAGAAGCAGGACCAATGAATACAAACCTAAAGATTGAAGTACAAAAACGTCCAAGCATCGAAGAAGTGCTCACCTTCGCAATCCAAAGCGAAAACAGCTAGATGACCCTAATCCTATCATTCCTTCAGGACGAACGGCTTCCACAAGACATCGAAAAGGCTAGGAAGGTCAAAAAAAGGGCAACAAGGTTCACGATCCTAAATGACACCCTGTACAAAAGAGGCTTCTCCATGCCTTACCTGAAGTGAGTCAACGAGGAAGAAGCCAAATATATTCTAAAGGAGATCTATGAAGGAATTTATAGAGACCATGTAGGCTTGAGATCCTTGGTTAGCAAAGTTATCAGAACAAGTTACTTCTAGCCTATTTTGCAGAAGAATGTGAGGGAGTTTGTCAAGAGGTATGACAAATGCCAAAAGTTTGGGAACGTCCAACGCATACTAGTAGAGAAATTGATGCCAATAGCCTTCCCATGGCTATTTGCCCAGTGGGGACTTGACATCGTTGGCCCATTAAACAGGTAAAATTTTTGCTAGTTGCTATTGACTATTTCACAAAATGGGTTGAAGCAGAAGCACTATCAACCATAACGGAGGCAAAGATCCAGAACTTTGTATGGAAGAATATAGTTTGCCGATTCGGGATACCACAGATGATCATATTAGACAACAGGCGGCAGTTTGACAGTCAAGGCTTCAAGGACTTCTGCTCGGGATTAGGAATCGAGAACCAATTCTCGCCACCTAATCACCCCCAAGCTAACAGCCAGATGGAAGTGACAAACCAGACACTACTCAAGATCATCAAAGCCCGGTTAGATGAGGCAAAAGGCGCATGGCCAGAGGAGTTGCCTAACGTCCTGTGGGTGTACAGGACTACAGCAAGAATCTCGACGGGAGAGACCCCCTTCAACCTTACCTATGGCACTGTGGCAGTAATCCCAGTCGAAGTGGGAATCACCAACATGAGATGAGAAGTCTTCCATGAAGGCAGCAATGACAATCAATTAAGAGTCAACTTGGATTGCTTAGACGAATCCAAAGATGGAGCATCTCGCAAGATGGTGAAGTACCAGCAGACGATGGCCAAGTACTACAACAGAGAGTGAAGCTCAGACGACTTAACATAGGAGATCTCATTTTGCACAAAGTCACACTTGCTACCAAGGACCCGATCCAGGGGAAGCTTGGCCTAAGCTGGGAAGGACCCTACAAGGTTACCCATTATTCTAGGTAAGACAGCTATCACTTGGAAACTTTGGATAGAAAGAGACTGCCACGACCATGGAATATCGAGAATTTAAAGAAATACCATCAATAAGTGTAATGGAAAATTGTATCCATGTTTGAAATAAAGCAATTAAATAATTATATAGCCAATGTGATGCGTGTAAATCTAGGAGCCTAAAAACAAATTGGCTAAGTAACAAGATTCCGCCTAGACGGGTGTAAGTTACTGACGAAGCCAAATGACTAGATCCCTTAAATAGGTGTAAGTCACCAAAAATTGGTTAAGTAACAAGATTCCGCCTAGACAAATGTTAGTTACTGACAAAGCCAATTGACAAGATCCCTTAAATGAGTGTAAGTCACCAAAAATTGGTTAAGTAACAAAATTTCGCCTAGACGGATGTAAGTTATTGACAAAGCCAATTGACAAGATCCTTTAAATGGGTGTAAGTCATCAAAAATTGGTTAAGTAACAAGATTCCGCCTAGATGGATGTAAGTTATTGACGAAGCCAAATGACAAGATCCCTTAAATGGGTGTAAGTCACCAAAAATTGGCTAAGTAACAAGATTCCACCTAGACGGATGTAAGTTACTTAGGAAGCCAAATGGCAAGATCCCTTAAATGGGCGTAAGTCACCAAAAATTGGCTAAGTAACAAGATTCTGCCTGGACGGATGTAAGTTACAGACAGATGCAAATGACAAGGTCCCACACATGAGGATAAGTCACAAAAAATTGGCTAATGAAAATTCCCCCAGACAGATACAAACTACAGACGGATGCAAGTCATTTCCTAATTAGACAAACCCCCCGAGCTGAGGGTAGACAAGTAACAAGGCAGATAAAAATCACATACAGACAAAAAGTATCATGCACAATGATGTAGGAAAAGTAAACGAGTAAACATTAAGTAGTCAAAAAAAATAAAAAGCCCAAAAACATTGAGCAACCAGAGTTTGTTCCAACATTAGAATTAAAAGCCCAAGAACACGGAGCAAAAGATATTGTTCTAGCATTGAAATAAAAAGCCCAAAAAACACACTGGGCACCCAAAAAAAAGAGGAAGAAAGAAAAAAACATAAGTGTCTGCAGGTTAAGCATCAGCCTCTCCACCGTTAGTTTCAACAAGCCCTGAAGTACTTCCCTTGAGAGCGACGACTATAGCTTGGCAGCTTGAGATGCCTAGGCAGCCTTATCAGCGGCCATCTTTTTATCCATAACTTCAAAGTCCAAGTCCTCCAGGTCCACACCCGAAGGGTGCTTAACGAGGTATCGCAGCAAGAGCTCGAAGCCTTTGTAATACCAGCTGAAGACCATGGTATTGTACTCGCCAGTCTGCTGAAAGGCCTCAGCAAACTTGACAGCAATCGTCTTCACCCTCCCTTTAGTAGCCTGGAGTTGTTCGTCCTTCTCCAAGGTGAGCTACTTCTCCGCCCTCAAGTTGTCGAACAAAACTTTTGCCTTTTCTTTAGTAGTATTGGTCTCGTCCATAGCCACGATTAGGTCCTTCTTCAGCTTTGAAAGCTCCACCTCCAGACCCTTACCCTTGGACTTCGCGGATGAAGCCCTAGCTTCTTGGCTCAAGTACTCCGAGGTTATATGAATAATTTCCCCCAGGACCTGGAAGAAGGATCCAATGTTAAAAAAAAAAAAGAAAAAAAAGAAAAGAAAAGCAAGCTAGATGAGTACATTACATAAGCGAGTTTGAGAATGTGACGACCCACTATCTTATTAGGTGGCACCCCAGAAAGGGCCTTGAGCTCGTCATTCGTAAACACTTCATGCGCCCTCGTCTGTGCAAGATTAGCGTCATTCCAAACACTAGAAGGTCGTGAAGAGGCTTTCTCCTTCCCTTTGTCTGCCCCACAAGCCTTTTTCGTACGTGGCATGATTTCTTCCATCGAAGTGGCCGAGGAACCATCCTCTTCCCAAGAGTAGAAAGAGGCTCGTTTTTCTTCGCCCTCATCTTGGAGTACATCTTTTGGTTAAATTTAGTCGTCATCTCTAATGAAGAAAAGGAAAGAAACACTTAAAAAAAAGGAGAAGAACAATGAGGTATGATGACACTCACTTTTCTCTTCAATCGCTATAGCCCAAAGAACGAAAGCGGAAGGCTCTGGACCAAGATAGCAACGAGCTAAAGTTCACGAATTGATCAGGTTTTCGAATTCATCTATTGTCTTCGCAAATTTCACAGTTGCCTCCACACGACCTTTATACCTACTTTTGAGCTTTGGACGCTTCTTAACTACACACAATGAACAAGCAAGTTAGCGACAATCAAAAAGAGACACATAGAAGAAAGAAATATATAAAGGACAACGAAGGGGCTTGCAGAGAAATGATGCACCTAGACTTGGGGCTCTCCACTGACGGAGTAACCTAGAGACATCGCCCCAAACTTCATTAGGAAGAGTCTCCCAATCATCCTCGGACACAAAGAAAAACAAGACTTCCATTAACTGAAGGACGAGGGTAGGTTAGTAACGATCCTAGCCTTCTTGTTCCAGGGCACAAGCTCATAGTACCCATATTCCTTGGACTCCTTCAGATGCTACAAATAGATGAATTCATCCACCCTAATCATATCCCCCTTTATGGACCCCAGCCAAATCTCCAAACAACTAACTACAATCCTCCACGAATTGGGCATAAGTTGCCCTAGAGTAATATTGAAGTGATTTAGAAGCTTCATGATAAAGGGGTGGAAAGGAAATCTAAGCTCGCTCTAAAAAGCAGCCTTATAGAAACACACCTCCCTGGGTGAGAAATGGCAAGCTCGTTCCTTTTTGTGAGGAAGACGAATCCTAACCCTATTAGAAAATTGAAACCTATCCCTAAATTTGGAAAGGGTCTCAGCGTCCAAGCCGCACTCCTCCTCCAAAGCAGAAAAAGCCCTAACCACTCTTGGAGTAGACGCCACAATATCTTCCCCCACAAGATTGTTACTAGACGACAACCCTGTCTCTAACTCATTGGATCTTACCTCCAACATCACTCTCTAATCACCAACTTGGTCCTTAAACCAATCAATGGATTGACGAAGTAAAGGGAATAGATTGACTTGTACTAAACTTAAGCTATTTCCCCCACACACAAAACCCTCAACTAAAGGGCAGAAATTGCGAGAAATTATTAGAGAAGCCTCTAAACACGCAAAAAGGAAGGAAATAGAGGGACAAAAGGTCCTAACCTCGGAACTGCTAAGCATGGAACTCAAAAAGTAGAAGGAAAAGGACAAAATCCTAAAGAAACCCAAAACAGAAAGAAAAGGGGGAGAATAAAAAACCTTTGCGAAATTTCTATGGTAGGAAGAATAAAAAGAGAAGGAAGAAGCCGTACCTTAAAAATGTGACCCTACAAAAGACAAGATGTAGACAATTGCAAGGAAAGTGGCTTGGAGAAGAAAAATTGCAGAACAGCAATGGCGTAAGAAAGATGAAAAGTGAAGAAGAAAGAGAAAAGGAAGGAAGTTTAAAAACTAGGCATAGAAAACTGAAAAAATAGCGGGAAACCCAAGAGGCACAAGAAGTGGAGCATTAACTCCACCACTCAAAACACGCCATGTGGCCACGACATGTGCAACGGTGCCACTACACATTAAATGCGGAACAAAACCCCAAGAGTTACGCCTGGGCAAGAAATCTTTCACCTTCTTGTGATCATCTTGACACATAGCAACGACCACAGAACCCGAAGGGGCAGTTTATGGGACTGACGAACCCTCATGCTCAGACCATTTGATAAGACGTCTTCATCCATCTTGCCATGTCATAGACAAAGGGAGGCAAGTCATTAATAACAATGCCCCAAACGGTTACCAATTAGCTGTCAGATCGTTGGGAGCTCATCAAAGCCCTTATTAATAAACCCAGAGGCGTTACAAAAGGAGCACTGAAGCCACAATTAAGGCCCCATTGGCTAGAAACTATGAAACTATATATATATATATACGCCCATCAGAACCAAACCAGGTACAGACACACACACCCAAAATACACTAGCATACGTAACTCTGATATTTTAAGCTTTCTTACTTCCTCAAAAGCTTCTGTGCACTGACTTAATTATCGGAGATGTTATGACAGACATCACACCGATGACCATTTGAGGAAAGCTTTGCACTACGTTTGCAAGGACAGTGACGAGGACTTAACTCCATCAGGACGAATGTACACAATTGATGATTTTCGCATCATTAATGTAGATTTGCAAGAGTTGGATTCAATGAATTAAGCAATATGATTATTTGTCTCTACATATTTGTCCAATCAAACATAAATAGCAACCTCCTTAAAAGTTGTCCTTCAAGAACTAAGTTCATTATAGAATTGCAAATGCCAGGTTCAAAGAATTCTGTAAAATAATATGATTATTTTTGTCTCTACACATTTGTCCAATCAAGCATAAATAGCAACCTCCTTAAGAGCTGTCATTCAAGAACTAAGTTCAATATAAAATTGCAAGAGTTAGATTCAATGGATTGAGTAAGATAATTATTTGTCTCTACACATTGTCCAATCAATCATAAATAGCAATCTCCTTAGGAGTTGTCCTTCAGGATGAACTTTAATGGAGCAATTTTTAAAGAACAGAGCGAAAGCAAGAATTTTGATTCAAGACAAGTCGCTCATTGCAAGCATTGAGTTGCAAAGGGTGAACAATTCAAATTCGGAGGAGGCAAAAATAGCAACGGCTATCCAAACTATTAATTTTGCAATTGAGATAGGTGTAAGAAATATCCTCTTAGAGGGAGATTTAGTATATGTTATTGACAAGTTTCAATCCAATGAGGAAGATAATTCATGGTTGGGAGCTATGGTAGAGGCAGCAATATTAAGACTATATATTATGCATGATCATAACTCATAACAATAACTTTATACAGAAAAAATATTGCTTTTTATAAAATATTTTAAAATAAATTTATATTGTACCCGTGTATACGGGACATTAGCTAGCTAGTTTATTTAATGGCACTTTTTTGTAGTGAAGCAAAATTTTAGTTACGTTCTGTCGCAAGCAAAATTATGTGTATGGGAAACAAGAAAGCAACTAGCTTCCAAGCTTAACAATGGTCAACATAAGATAAAGAGTTATGCATGAATTTGGTGAACTGATCATTAGTATCTATTCTGTGGACCCGTGATTTAGCATTATCTATGTCCAATTATAGCTCTTTGCCATAGCTGAGAAAAGCATCATTGATATATCAGAAAATTTCCATCCCGCACTCTCAAGCATTTGATAGGCTTAGATGGTGCTCAAAGTATGGCTTAGAGGGACTGCCTTGCTTATTCCAATGACACCAAATGACTCGAGTGTCAAATTCAAGGGAGAGGCATCATTCTTCTTTCCCCACTATTAATTATTGGCTAATAGATGCACAAGTGGTAAAAGTAAAACTTGACTTAAAAGTGAAAACAAAGTACATAGACTCGTAAAATGGTTTCTTTGGCGTACTCAATGCCTGGTTGGAAAGTTGTATTCATTTTTTATTTTTATTTTTATTTTTTATACTAATTTTCTATACTGATATTATTTTAGTGTTGCATTTTGCGTCATTTTTTATTTTTATTTTTATTTTTTATACTAATTTTCTATACTGATATTATTTTAGTGTTGCATTTTGCGTTTTTTTGTTTCATGGTACCGTTTATGAGACCCACAAAAATCATATAAATACAAATTTTAATATAAATTTGAGTCTCACAATACTATTTATATATTTAAAAATTATTTTTTCATAGTATTTTTAGCAATAAGTTTTTAATTTTTAGCAAATAAGCGGTATCTAAACATATTCTCATTATCTGTTTCCATCTTCTTCTTTTTTGTTTGATATCATTTTCTACTTTGTCTTCTCTTTCACTTTTTTTTATTTTATTTTTATGACAACCACCAACAAATAAAGAAAGTGTGTTCTTTGATGTGATAAATCAATGATGGTGAGACTTACAGATTTAATTTTTTTTACAAAAATGTCACTGTATTCATTTAAAAAAAAATAAAAACACCAAAATGTTGTATTCAGTTTTTGTATATATTTTTTTTTATATACTAAAAGTGAATACTAAATACAAGTGCAAAGTCAAACAAATTTTTTAATGGTGGGTTCCACAAAAACTGAAAACGAATATAAAATATACCACTTTCTCCTCAAACCCAAAGGCCCTTTATCAATGGTAACCATGTGCCTGTGTTTTATCATTTTTAGCTCCTGAAAAGGTTTTCTTAAGCAACCTAGTTTTAGATTCTACGACAGGCCCACCTCCAACCATCATTGTCTAAACATGCTCGGCCATACTTTCGGCCGATCTAAGGTCACAATTGAATTATAAAAAGAAAATGACATTAGGATATATACGTGTTGTCTGAAACAAATACTTTACCATTACATAATCTCGACCATTAGATTTTGTCCTAGAATTTAGAGGATACACCCTTATTCTCTGGTAAGGGAAGGTAAGGCATTTTGGGTTCAATTCCGGAAACAAAATAAGAAGGTATAACTTTCTAGCTCCATTTGCCATCTGGGCGCCTTCAAAATACAAAGTTCAAATTCCGATAGGAAATTAGCAATAATTTTCAAACAATATAATTAGTAGTTATTTTTTACAAACTATATTTTTTACTAGCATCTCGAGTCTAAAAGACTCAATTTTGGGCTTATAAATCCACCTGAAAATTGAGTCTTTAAGACTCGATTTATAATGTTTCAAAATCCCCTTTTACACCTTCTCGTCAGAATCTTATCAGAATCAAAGAAGAAAGATAGAGAAAACAAATAAAAGAAAAACACACCCACAGCAGCCACCACCACCACCTAAAATCCAACACCAAACCCAAACATACTGAAGAAAAAAACACACACACACACACCCACACCCACAGCACAATAGCCACCACCACCACCACCTAAAATCCAACAACACCAAACCCAAACAGACCGGATCTGCCACCAGAGAAGAAAGATAGAGGAAAAAAAAAAACACTCACCCACGATCACCAACGGCCACCCACTGAACCCGACTCACGGCTAGCTACGAGCCCCGACGGCCACCCACGCCCCACGTCGAGCTGAAGCCACCCACACCCCACGTCGAGCTAAAGCCACCCACGCCCCACACCGACTTGAAACCCACCCTCCCACACACGACCCAAGGCGATTTGGGGTTTTTTTTTTTTTTTTCTCTGTCTTTCTTCTTTGATGAGATGAGAAGTTCTCTGATGACTTAAATTTTTTTTTTGGCTTATAAATCAAGTCTTAGAAACTCGATTTCCAGGTAGACGTCACGTGAAAAAAATGCCACATCAGATATGAGTAGACTATGAAAATCGACCCTCAAAAAGTTGATTATTAGGTCCAAAATCGACTCTCTTAAACTCGAGATGCTAATAAAAAATATAGTTTGTAAACAATAACTACTAATTATATTGTTTAAAAATTATTACTAATTTCCTATTTTCGCCTAACCAGTTCAAGAAAGGAATCTGTAGTCTATACACGACTCACCAATTTCATTCTCATCTTTCGGTTGTACTCAATATACAAAACTCTCACTATTGCTGGGGTTTGGAGAGAGGTCATGGTAAGTTGCCCTACCCCAAATTTATTTTGGAAAGACTGATTTTTGGATACAAACCCACAACCTGTCGATTATGGTGAAAGACACTTCTTATCACACCAGAACCCACCTCTTAAACTAGAAAGCTAGAAGGAGGGCTTGAACCTCCGACCTTGTGGTTAACAGCCACACGCTCTAGCCAACTGAGCTATTCCAGCTGTTCAAGTAGGGGTTCCATAAAAGAATCAAGAGAAATGCCAATAATAACCTATTTGAGCAACTGTGATAATCTGTGTGTTGATTAGGTGCTGCTTGAAGCCCACTGATACTACTCTAATGCAGTATTATGCACAGGGTGGAACATCACTTGGAATGCCTGGTGCAACCAACGTTAAAATGGTTGGCTATCATTTCTCAAGCAGTTAATAATCGAAAGTTCATAGTCCAACCTTCTTTTCCACAAGGATAAATACAGAAGTAATAAAAAGCTCATAAAACAACACAGTAAATGAAACCAAAAGTAATCTGCACTACACAACTGCAATTCTAATCTCCATTGGTTAACAAAATGAACGCATCATTCACAAATTTTATGTCCATTACTTAGACATAGATGGATCAATCAATAAACTCTTCATTACAATGAGAGACCACCACAAGAGCCCAGTAAGTGATGGCCAAATATGGACATGTATCATTTTGATATTTTTAGCACAGGGTTAGGAGAAAAAATGTCAAAAATAAAAGCAGGAACAGTCTAGTGTTGCAATGGGGCGGCCCGCCCAACAAACATGTGATCAACTGAGGGGTTGGGCTCAGTGCTTGATGGATACCGAGTTGCCAGAGCCACATCCCCATTTTCAATAGTTTCCAAAGAAATATCAGCATCATCTGCTGTCCCTGCATTTCCGGTACGCACTGGACGGAGCAGACCCTGCAATCTCAACAGATAGCTCTGGCTAGAAGGTTCTCTTACATATCTGTTGGTTGTGATAACGCTTGCAGATGACCGTTCAGTTTCAGCACGAAGATTAGATAAAGCACTAAGGTCAAGATTAGGGAAAACTGAGCAACGGCACCGAGGACATTTGACATTCAGTCGAAGCCACTCATCAATGCACTCTACATGGAAATTGTGAGCACAAGGCAGGCCACGAACCTGCACCAATTTTAGAATGAAATTTGTGTGTTAAACTGTCCTACTGATAATACCTAATGTCTGTGTATGCATGAGCATGGATGTGATGGCCTGCACCTCCTAATGTAACAATTCTGCATCTGAGTTTAACTTTTTTCAAAGTTGCATGCTTTCTAGGAATAAACATTAAATGAATAGTTTTAGGCCACCCACATTCAAAAGAACCAGACACAAAAGCACAAAGAAACAATAAGATTCTGCATAGGTTAGGAATTGACACAAAACAATCTGATCCTCTGAATAAAAACCTAAAAAGCTACAAAACTTTTTTTGTCACATTATCACTTCATATGGTCCCACATACAGCCAAATGGCGAAAAAAAGTCCAACAACCAATCCCATATAATTTGAATAAGAAATGATTAACATTAATATATACATTTTGTTTTCAGTAGTGCTCTTTTCAGAGGGTTTCTTTCATGATGCATTCATAATGTATCATCCCTACTATTGAATTTGAAATCAGGAACAAATTTGGCAACTGTGATGGGGTATAGATGATATATTGTGAATAGAATGTGAAAGGGATCTCATGAAAACAGCATACTTATCAAGAGAGAGAGAGAGAAACAATTACCTCATTCCCCACACGGAACTCTTCTAAGCAAATGGGACATTCACTACAATCTGTTGGAACAGCCTTTAGCCTGAACTTAGGAAGTTCCTGAATGAGTGCTTCCACTGCTTCTCTCTGTGAACCACCAAAAAATAAAAAATCCTAGCCTTCAGGATTCAGAACAGGATGATATTAGGATCAAAGTTGCTTAAGCAATATGATTTTCATGAGGGCATAATAACTAATACATCCAGAATAATGATTGCATAATTTCTGATCAGCCCTTTTTCAACGTCAGTCTAAGCCTTGTGTTCATCTAAAAAGCTATCAGGGGCTTAAAAAGTTTTAACATAATATTATCTAGGGAATATGAAATAGAAGGGCACCCAGTTAGAAGACAAAGACTAATGGCAATGAGTAAACTCTAAACCCAATGAATGCTTACCTGAGCTGGAGTCAAGTAAAGTCCAGGATGATATGCAGCAGCATCTTGGCCCATGCTTCTTGTTTCCTGACCAGCAGCTTCAAATGCCCAATCTGGTACACGGATCATGTCAACCACAACCTAGGACATGGAGGGAAATACTTCTCATAGTTGCTCACTCTTATAAAAGGGCCCATGAAACATAAGTAACATACAAATAAATAAAATTTGCATTGGAACTGACATCATCAGTCAGGTTCGAAGACATTCTACAAAACTTTTTTTTCTTATGTGTTCATAACAAGAAGCTGGCATGTCATATAAGTTGCATTACATTGTACTAAACTCATTTTTCTTATGTAAGTTTAAACACAGGCTTTTAAGGGAAATATTAGCATCAGGCATAGAATAGTGGTGATATATCATCCCACAGATAAACAATATATACTAAAAAAAAATTGGTCATTCTTTCTAAGTAGCTCCTTGACTACAGTTAAAACATTCTATTCTAATACTAAGTTTAAACGGAAAAGGCACGAAAGGTAATATGCTTCCATAAGGTAACTGATGGCAAAAATCCTCAAAAAATTATTAAAACTTTCAATATTGCACTCCAGAGTTCAGGATGTAAGTAATTTGAGAGTTTACCCCATATTCAGATAAAGGAATCCCTTGTTGAGCGCGTAGTAAGTGTGCCTGTCTTCTTGTCAACCACTACAAAGGAGATGTTCAATAAACAAGGATCAGAACAGCACAAGCCAAAAATAGGAAACATCAAGAAGCTATATTGCCAAATAGGGTGGGCAACAGGCCAGACAAGATGGGAGAAGTAAAATATGAAAAATGAAACAGAAAAGAAAGATCTCACTCATAATATAGGGCCAAATCATTGTTTATTCCAAAAAATGCAAAGGGACAAAGAGCACCACTAACCTTCCCCAAGGACATGCAAGCAATGCAAAAAAGTCCACAGTAGCTAAAAAGCAACCAAATGAGGAAACCCCATTTCTGACCTTCTTCAGGCAGCTGCAAGCATTTGGTGCATTAGCCCCATAGACTAGCCATTGTCAAATGATGTTGCCTTTGATAATAAAGGAATACCAATAGCATGAAAAACTTACACAATCTTTTGCACGTCTGAACCAGAGGGTACCGATTACAGTCCAAGCCCAAAGGAATGGATACAGTAGTAGAGACAGAATCGAAAGCACCACTACTCTTCCACAGAAACGAGCAAACCTCTGTTGCCGCCCAAAATCCCTAAAAGCACATAAATTTGACGTAGGAAAGGAAAAGATATTACATGAGGTTTAGCTATATGAAGTGCCACCAAAAAGCTAAAAAAGAAACAAGAATAACAACCATACAGCCACTCCAAAAGAAAACTAAAAAACTTCACATAAATTGATCAACTTCAAGTGATGTTGATCTAATAACACAAAAATGTATGATGAGTTTATAACAACTTGTCTTGAGATGATTATAACAACCATGTGTGATGAGTTTATACAAATTGTATGCACATATCAAATCTAAGTACTTTCACCATTAACAACCTTAAAAAATAATAATAATAATAATAATAATAATAATAATAAAACTATTAAACAAATGCAAAAATTGTCCAGGCCTAGCCAGTAAACATTCAAAGTCACATTCTTCCAAATGGAAAACTGTAAGCAAAAAGATTTGAAGTGAATGCACATATTGCCAATAGACCAGACAAAGTGGCATTAAATTTCATTTGAGTAATCTTTACTTATCAAAAAATTTCATTTGAGTAATCCATGTCATGGGGTACTCAAACAACTTAAGTGAAAACTTATATAAGTTCAAAATTCTTTAAATGCAGATATAATACAACAATGAGCCCAAAAGCAGCCTCACTAAAAACACTCTCAAGTAACATATATATTTGGTTTAGCTTATTTCTAGAGCTCATTTAGCTTTATGTTCAACTTTTTAAAGCCTTTTGCCTACTTTTAGCAAATAAACCAATCTAAATTACACACTAATTTAACAAACCCCATCTTTACTTTATCAAATCAACCATACCAATCATTTTTTTCCCAACCCCATATGTTTTATCCTCCATTAAACTTGTAACATAAGATCTTCACCACAAAATCAACAGTAAAAGAAAGAGAAAAAGGCCTTACAATCCCATTCCGGCCGCAAGTCCATTATCTACGAACATCAACAGGCGAAAAACAAACACGGTAGTGTAATCAACCTATAAAAAAATAAAATAAAATAAAATAAAATAAAAACCCAATAAAGATAACAACACATAGCTCTTATTATAACATCACAAATTGAAAAATTGCTTAATATAGTAAAATTAAAAAATAAAAATAAAAATACCCACCACAATCCATATGTGCAATGGGTATGTACAAGCATGATACCGCTTCCAATTGATTGCAACAATCACTCTATAACCCATCAATGTAAAAGAAAAAAAGTTGAAGTCTTTATAACATTTTCCCATGTTATCTTAGTAACTAACTATAAAGCTACTAAACTATACTAATAAAAACACAATCAATACTCCATTAAAGGATACACACTCGTCGCCAGCATCGACAAGAAAAACCCATCGTACCTGCAAAAGAAAACCCACAAATTTTTCACTTCAAATTTTCCAAAACCAATCACTCACACACTCTCAAACTCACTCACATGTACAGAAAAAGTTGGGGCTTGGAACTGACCATTTGAAATCGACGCCTCTCATGGCCATTGGAGCGAGAGTCAGGAAGCGAAATCGGAAAGTTCTAGAGCGATGAAGAAGAAGAAGAAGAAGAAGGAGGAGATTGGGTCATCGGCATTTTGGGGGTGCGAAATCGGGATCGGATCTTCGGTGGAGCGGTTTCTGTCGGGTCGGATAATGAACGACCCGAAATGCAGAGATTGAATTTTTTTTTTTTGGTGGAGGATTTTTTTTTTTTTTTTTTTTTTTCCAGATTTCGGAGCGCACGAAGCTCCGTACACTGAGAAAGAAAGAGTGAAAAAAAACAAAAACAAAACTGTGTGAGAATGAGGGTGGCACTGTGAGTGAGAGAGAGAGAGAGAGAGAGGGACTTGATAGTTATAAATGGGACGGAACGTTGACGGGGACGTAAATTCACGGCGTTAACAGAATATTATTCTACTGTTCTTGTTTTGAGAGAAAGAGTTCCAACTTATGGGTTCGCTCCCAAGTCTCAATAATAACTCTGTATTATTAGATCAAGACACTAATTAGTTTTTAGTGTGAACAGAGAATAAATTTCGAATTTCTTATTCAACAATTAAAGATTTTATCAATTGAGTTAACTAGAATCTGTTAATCAAGGTGGTGCCCCTAGCTTACCCAAAATATACCCTTATTAGTTATTATAGCTAATACTTATTAAATATTCCTGCCTACTTTTTGTTTTTGAGTTTATTAAATGCTACTCTATTTCTTTAGTCTTGAAACAGGGTATAACTTCTAAACGAACTGTTGAGGAACCTTAAGTCCTCCACTAACATGTCTTGCATTGAATTTTTTAGTTTGTCTTTACCATATTATAATTTGAACCTTTTATGAGTCTAGGTTAACAAAAAATCATAGAATTTCACGTATATTATACTCACTATTTATCAAACTACTAATAGTCATAACTTGAGTTTTGGTTCTAAAAAAATTAAAAATAAATCATTCAGGTGAGAAATATCTCAATAGATAAATACAATATTATGAATAAACATTTTTTGTATAATTACATTAAATATCACTTACTATTTAAATAAATAGTTTTAATCTTTTAAAATTGATTTCAAATATTATATATTCACATAATATTTATATAAATGCATGTATCATATATAAATTTTACCATAATATTATATATTCACATAATATTTATATAAATGCATGTATCATATATAAATTTTACCATACCTCATCTCAATTCCTGGTTCGCCACGGCCACCTATAAAGTGTACTTACTTTGCGCTACATATAATTATAGTTTCGGTTTTTAGAAGTTATAGAACAGTTTTTTTTTTTGGGTAAGTTGTAGAACAGTTGGTGGCGGTTGAGTTGTGTTTTGTGCGGACTTCATTTTCTTGTTACTCTTCGTTTAATGTGTCACGTCTTACCAGTCAATGTCACTCCGTTTGCATGGGTTTTCTATTACTCCTATCTTTTTGCTGTATTTTTTTTATTTATGACTTGTTTAATTAACCCACTTACTACTATAAATAATAATTAACAAAAAAGTTAAATAAGCGTTTCTGAAAAAAAAAAAAAAAAGGTTAATTTTTAATGGAGTGCACAATATAAGGGTATCTTAATGAAACTATAAATGCGATAAATTGGACTAACGGGTTTTAAGTTTTAAGTTTTTAATTATCTCAAACATGAAAAAAAAAAAAAAAAAAAGAGAATAAAAGAGAGTAGAATTTGGTCTTTTGAAACTATTCAAAGTAATTATCCAAATTCAAAATCAAATGTTTATGGCTTACTTTTGTGTCAAAATGAATCCATATGCAGAGGAATTCATTGATTTACAATTCATTATTATTATTTTTAGTTTAGATATTTTGCTTGTGTGGGTGTAACTCCTTAACCATGTAAATAGTTTATGCTGCATTCGTTTCCCACGTTTTGCTTATTGAAATAAAAAGATTACTTTTAATTTTAAATTAAACACCCATGGGTCCTCCTTGAACAACCTAGATTGGTGGAGGTGATTTAATCAGGGACCATGAGGGGAATTGAGTTTGAGGTTTTGGTAGAGCTGTTGGTATCACCTCAAGTGTGGCGGCTGAGTTATGGGCAGGTGGGGATGGAATTTATCTTTTGTATTGCTCTTGATTTACAAGCTATGGAAATTGAGCTTGATGCTGAGATTACTGTTGATCTCCTTAATGGGCGCGATCTTGCTAACAATTGTAATGCTAATATTGTGATTGATTGTAGAGAAACTCTGAGGAGAATTCCCAAAGTTAGAATTTTCCACTATTATAGGGAGGCTAACAAGTGTGTTGATGCACTTGCCCAACGTAATGTTCATCAAGCTTAGGATTTTATTATGTATTTTGAGCTTCCATCTAATGTGTATTTTCTTCTTAATTTGGACCGTGTTGGTATACTGTATGAACGCTTGGTTCCTTCTAATGGGGGCTAGTTGTTCTACTTTGTAATATTATCTCTTTCTACTAAAAATAAAAGGGATTGTTGCCTCATATTTGTTAGTCATGTAAACAAAAAACAAAAAATAACGGGCAACTGATAAAATGATTAAACTGTTACTTTTGAAGGACCATGATCCAACTTACCTCAAGGACTAAAAGAACAATTTACTTATTATAATTTGATGATTTTTAGTTTAGAGGAGAGTGCCCAATGCATCAGTAAAAAAGAGTAAGTTGATCTAAGTAGAGGAAATAAAAAAGAAAGTAGAAGAAGACCAAAAATCACATTAGTAGAAGTAATAAAAAGGATATCTTAATTAACGAAGTAACAAAGCATATGATCTTAAATAGAATAGAACGAAGGAAAATATATATATATATATATATATATATATATATATATATATATGTCGCCAACCGACCATAACTAATATATTGAATCAAATTAACCTCAAAATTTTGGAACTAAGACTTTGTCGTGTTTATGGTATAATATAATGGTTTACAAAAAAAACACAAAACAAAACAAACTTATATGACACTAGATGCGATCTTCTATTATTTTTAAAGTAAGCCCATTTTAGATTTTTTTTTTTTTTTTTTTTAAACATTTGAGTAGATTTTGTCATGCTCATAAAAAAAAATTAAAAAAAAAAGTGTAGGTTTTTTGTTCTTGTTTTTTTGATGGAAAAAAAGAGTAGTTTTTGTCATAACATTAATAAGACTTACAAGGAATCCTAATCACAATATACCACCATGGCACCATACTTCAGTCATAAGAGCATCAGCATTGAAGAGGCCAAACCTCTCTTCTATGCCAAATTCCACAGTAATATACCATTAAGCCTCAAAACAGAGCTCCATTGAATGTTGAGTTCTAAAATAATTGCAAAAAAAAATACCATGGAGCTACAGTGCGATTCTAAACATAGAATCGCACTGTAGCTCAATGGTAAATGTTATATTAGTATTTTATTGCAATTTTCAGTCCTTTCTCTCCACGGTATTTCAGTCCTTTCTCTCTCCTCTATTCCTCTGTTTCTCTATTCCTCTGTGTCTCTCCATCGCTTGATCTCTGTCTCTCCTTCTGCTCTGCGTGAACTACTATGTCCCCCACCGCCACCCGAAGTCGATGGCAAAGGAGATCGGAGAGTGTGGAACCATGTAAGCGTCGCTGGAGGCTACGGCGGCGGCAAAGGAGATCGGAGTATGTGGAACCATGTAAGCGTCGCTGGAGGCCACGGCGGCGGCAAAGGAGATCGGAGAGTTGTGTGGGTTTCTGGCGGTGGTGGGTTTGTGACTGATGTGGCTGTGGGTCAGGTGGTGCGGGGCGGCAGCGGCGACATGGGTCGGTGGTGGGTTTTTGGTTTTTATTTTGTTTTGATTTTGATTTTGATTTTGGGTTTTTGTGGAGATCGGAGTTTTGGGTTGGTGGTTTGTTGGGGTCCGGTGGGCGATCGGCATGGTTGTTGATGGTGAGCGATCGGCATGGTTGCCAGAGGATGAGGCCGGTGCTAGAGGTTGAGGGAGAAACAGAGGAATAGAGAAACAGAGGAATAGAGGAGAAAAAGAAAAATAGCAAAGAACGGATTAAAAAGGAATATTTAAATAAAATGGGAAAAAAAATAGAGTTTTTGAATGTTGGGTGTATTGTGAAATGGTATGGTATAATTGATAAAGTAGTTTTTTAGATGGTAAAATATGATAGAATTAGAAAAAATCAATGTGGATACTCTAAGTCATGTAAAAGTTACGAATTGCTATTACTTCATATTCCACTGACTTTGATCACGCTGAAGATCACAATGATAGACTTATTTTTCATGGTTATATGGCCACGAATAAAGTGAGATTTTGTTCTAAAAGCAATGGAGATGATAGCTATGGGAGAAGAGAATCCATGGCTGACGTGTTGGAACTCGGAACTAGATTTGCTTTATGACACTTTTTCTGCAGAGGTGTTTAAATTTTCCAATTTGCAATATTTACTTCAAATCTTATGTATGGTTGAACGAATGTTCCTTGAGGTATGACTACGACCCAAAAAGATGTTTTTTTTTTTTTTTTCTAGAAGCAAAGGGTTCTTCAATCTCATGTTCTTTTTGTTGGAGTAATATTCTCTCCGATTATTAGTATTATGAATGTTGGGTTTGAGATTTGAACATAAAACCTCTACAATTCTTACAAAAAGAGCACCCTTTGCATTTTAAGAAAAGTAGCAAAGTATATGAACACCGTATATCCGGCTCTCAAATTGTACTTCTGACGACTTTGGAATAAATTCTACACAATACTTTCTTTCTTCTCTCTGTTTTTTTTCAACTGTACTTTCATATAGAGGAGTGTTGTTTACAACATGTCCATGTTATCTGTGTGGAATATATTGGGGGCCCAGGCAAAAATGGAGGTCCAGAGTATGTCAATCAAGTTTTGGCCTAACAAGCTCACATGCTTTGCTTTCACACCATGCTTGGTTCCGACAAAAACTTCATGTCAAGGACCATAGATTGTTGTTTTGAAAACCATCTTGAGGAGCCCTAGCCATAAAAAACCAGTCACAACCAGTACTCAAAAGCCTGAAAGATTCATGACAAGAATAAAACAAACTGTTTACGTATTGCAAGATATGTTCATGTGTAAAATCATGATTACACAGTAAATGATCTAATCAAGGACAAATATCAGTCTATACAAAGAGGTTAGATAACCTGCTGACAAAGGTGTTGAGTTAGTACAGCCCAGCCCAAGCATTTTGGAGGTCTAAGGTGAAATCTTTAAATGAAATATTTTTGTTATCATTTAAATAATATTTAACTAGCATTTTATACAATAATATTTTTAAAATCCATTCTTTTCACTTTTTAATATGATATTTTTTTGAGAAAATGCTAAAGTTATAACAATTTTACTACAAACTGATGTTATAATGAATGTGATCAATGACATGAGGCTTACAAAAATACTAGAGATATTATAAAATTTACAATATGAGAATTACAAAGATATATTACCAATCACAAATATTCATTCAAAAATGCATTCAATAGTTTGTTGAAATTCACCTATCATATTCATTGTCACATTAAATTATAAAAGTTATGGAGACCACCATGCACGCAGTAATCACTCCACAAGTATAAGTTTTTGTGGATGTGGGGGAGCAATGACCAAGATTTAAGTCTCTAGGAGAGAGTTTCATACACATATATATTTAGATTAAATTAGATTAGAGCAAAATTTTTATCTTGTATAAAAATAATTAAATAAATAAAAATTACTTGTGATTAGTAACATGTTTATTTATAAGACCTATTTATTTAAATTTATCTTATCTCTATCTTTAGGATTACTTAATTCTTTGAGTCTTCTTAATAGTGAAAAAAATATAAATTAAAATGTTTTAATATCTCCCAAAAATATTTGTATATAAAAAATTTAAAAAAAAATTGCTCCCAAATTTGGGGCCTTCTCTAGAAGGGGGCCTAGGCAATGGCCTAATTGGCCTAAGCCTAGGCCGGCACTAAGTTAGTATTCAAATAACAATAACAAAATACTAAGTAATTGATTCTAAAAAAAAAAAGAAAAAAAATACTAAGTAATTGCCAAGAACTTTATAGTTTAACTGGTTGACACTTCCTAGAGTTTTAAATAAAGACATCCAGAATTCAAATCCCTCGTACATCCAACTTTTGAGTTATCTATCCCAAAAAAAAAAAAAAAAAAAAAAAAAAACTCCGTAACTTTTGTAGATGAAATCAAACTGAATAAGCTGGTAGGGTTGCCAATTGTTGGAATTTGGTAAGGCAATAGCACTAATTAAGATGGATACCAAGGTACTAGATGCTTGGGAAGATACTATTCTACATACAATAGAGAATTTTTTTTAACTAGTGTCTATGACAAGACTGACATGCATATATACCACTCAATGAACTCCACTAGGCAAGAGGAGGAATAAGCAGTGAAGAAGAGAAATTATGCTTCATAAAGGCAGGTTTATTATGACCCCTAAAATTTCATGGCACTAAAATAACAATAGTAATATTTTAAAAACAAATCACAACTTCATTGTCTTCTTGAGCCTCAAATCCACAAACATTTAGGAAGCTGCAACCAAGAAACCAGACATTACTAAAAGCAAGCAAATTAAAGACTTTAATCAAAGAGAAATTAATAGACTTCAATTTTTTTCTCCCACAGATAACTCTTGATCGTATGCTTCCTTTTGTTTGAAAGTATTAGTCAAGCCAACCAATAGGTGTTAATGGGAAAAACAGGAGCATGAAGGAATTTGATGAGCTAAAGAACATAGATCACTTTTTGACTTCAAGTTTTATGTTTTGAATACCACACACATAAAGCGAATTTGCAAGTTGGAAAACTGCACAACTAATGACAAATCAATCCTACAGTTGGCTGTGGTAGCAGCAGCAGAAGAATCACATTCTGAAACATACCCTCTGCTTCAAAACAAAATAAAGAAAATGTTAACAAGCACCGTGTGGTTCTTGTTAAGGTTTTTTAATATAGGTTTAATAAAAAAATGAGATAAATAAAAGAAAAAGACATAAAAGTACTTATAAAGTTGGAAAAAAAAATGACATAAAGTTGCAAAAAAAAAAAAATATATATATATATATATATATATATATATATATATATATATATATTGTCAGAAAAAAGTCAAAAGAGTTGTTAACGGCCAACACGCATAACATGACAATCTGAAAGTGAAACATTCATGAATGTAAAATGACAAAAGTGAAAACTTGCCTAATCTGTGATAATGCTAAACTGTTCTCCACCTTATAGCATCACCTTTATTAAAGCACTAGATTGATATTTCCTGATTAAAAGAGCACATCCTCCTATTTCTCTCACACCAAACAATAAGGACCAGCATTCCGCACTTTAGCACAACACAAAAAACCATGATTTGATCAAATATAGTTTTTTTTTTTTTTATAATTATTATAAGTAATATATAAGTAAAATAAGAATATAAGAAGCTCCTATGAATAAGATGAAACGTTCAAAGAACTTTCAAAATAAAAAAAAACTTCTGGTGAAACAATTCCTAAAACTTGGCTGTACATGTTAAGGCTCAGAGGAGCAATAGAGAGTATAAGCTGCCACAGGATTGAGTATAATTGTCCAGAGATAATTTGACTAAATGTAAGTAACATTAGTATATAAAAAAGCATTTATCAATGGGATAATCTGTTTATAAAACGTGCAAGGTTTGAGAAGCTAGAAACAACATCTAGACTTGGCTGTACCTGAAAAGGTTCGTAGGAGAGATAAAGACTGCAAGCTGCCACAACAAAGTGAATAAATTTGTCCACAGACAATTGAGATCAAATTAGCCAGTTTCTGAGCCTCTAAGTTTACTTGAGCAGTGACAAGAAAGAAGAATAAACCAAATGCCATGTACTGAAGATTTAAGGATCATTGGAACATGGGCTCATCACTGCAGAATAATTAAGTCATTCCACATACACTTTAAAATAGGCCATCTGAAGTCATGACTTTATGAAAAGAAACTGGTTCATTGTCTTGTTCGATCGCTTGGGCACCACAAACAAGTATTAAGCCCATATTTTAAATTTATTAATTCTATGGAATTTCAGATGTATAAATGTGAAAGGACTGTACAGATGACAGTGATGATGATAACCAATAGAGAAGATGTAGACAATCTGCCACATCTATCACCACTGCTTAAACTAATTACAACAAGATTAAAAAATTAATTACAATTTGGTGGATTGTAACATTTATACACCGCAGATGCAGGCTGCTTGTAAGTAGGAATGCTTTTGGTGTCAACAAATCGGACTTCACCGGGGGCAAAAGAAAGATCCCGATGCCTGAAATTGATAGGGAAAAGAATTCATGGCTCACTTAATGTTTATTTACTTTGTTTAAGAATTTGATAAGAAAAGTGGGTCCTTTATAGATACCATAAGAAGAGCTGTGGACTATCTAGTTACCTTCGCAGGTCAAGTCCAACCAAACCAGCTTGAAGGATTGTCAAGTTATCAGAGTCTGGTGAGACAATAATAACTGTGTCACCAGAATATTGAGTCTCAAGAATTGACATGAGTTGTGTTACCCGAACAAATACATCTGCAACACTCTCATTTGGGGTTCCATCATCAATAGGAGGAGGTTTGATGGTTGTAGAAATACCATCTGATGCATATACCTGAAGCATTTCGAAGGAAGCAATTTTGCATCTATAAGGATACTGGCATTTGTAAATAGGGGAATATGAAGCATTACAGAAGAAAAGGAAAGAAAAAATCTGTTTCAAGTAGATATTAAGTCATATCACTACTAATTTGAAGAAAGAGTATATGCAGAAATCCTACTTCTGAAACGGATTCCAAGTTTTTTCCTTCATAAGCTCCCAATCCACGAGCATCCAGAAAGCTGTACTCTGGGACTATATAACTGAAAGCATAGAAAAGATTAACTCTTTGACAGAACAGGTTGCAATGAAATTGAATAATCAGATACTTGCATTGCAAATTATCATTCAAGATTCGTCTTTGAAATCATAAATTCCACTTAGATTGTAGGAAACAAGAAGTTCAAATACTCTCTTCCATTGTTAGAGTGAATGCATAAGCATACTAAAGATCATTTTAACATGTAGAGGTTCGGTGTTATTGGACAACAGATCATATAATCCCTTTCCCTTTCAACATCATTCCAAGCAACTAAACAGGGCATCTGAGTTTATAGTTTGATACCCAGCACCATTTAATTCCAGCTACCACCAAATCTCATTTTTCTTCACACACACAAAAAATTTAAAAAAAATTAAAAAAAGCTCCGCATTCTATATAATTGATTCAATTGAAAAAAAAATTTCACAGACCTTCGACTGACTCCATTAACTGATGCAATGATCTCTGCTGCCTGATAAGCTCTTTGAGTAATAGAAGGCCAAATCCAACATCCTTTTTCACAAGCCCCCATTGCCTTAAGTTCAAAAGCAGCCCGAACAATCTGCTTCTTCCCTTTCTCTGACAACCCACTATCCATTGAAGTCTTCGCAACTGGATTTGTATTAATGATTCCCAAGCTCTCATACTCAGACTCCCCAGCCCTCACCAAAAAATACCTTCCCACAACAGCAATTACCAACAAATACAAGAAACAATAACAGCAGTACTATTGCTCATTTTCTTGATAAGAAAAATATAGGAAACTATGAAACTATGGTATACAGGTTTAGAATCAAGTTAAACTTAGTTTAACACTTTGCAATATTACACCGTCCATAACTTTTTATATGATTAAAATCTAACAATTCAACCATTGGATTACAGATTCTCATTGCTCTTAATATGCACACCAAATTTCGAGTTAATTAAATGTTATTTACTATCGCATCCACAATTTTTATGCATAAACTTTAGAGTCAATAAAAATAAATAAATAAATAAAAACCTTAAACTTTAAACATTTTATGATGAGAAAGTTATTCTTCTCTAATCATCTTGATACTTTGCAACCATAGAGGGTAAAACGGGATAACGTGATTTAATGGTTGAATAGTCAAAATACTCTTATCAGTGAAAAATTATGGAGTGGTGTAAGTGTAGAGTTATATAGCTGTTGTCTATTAGGTTTTCCAATTAAATTCAATTATGTGATTACATTGACCAATGAACCAACTGGTATGCAACCACATCTTTTTTTTTTCTTTTTTTTTTATAGTTACAATATGCTACTAACTTGTAGCTTGAACTCTTTTCCCCTAAACTCCATACACTTTGTGCATAGTGCCAATTAAGCTACAGTATGCATCCACATGGTTTCAGTTAATTTTCCTTGGAAAAGATAACATTGTTATTGTTTGTATTGACCCATATGACCATATGATGGAATTTAATCGCCAAGCTCAAGCTATAGCACCTAAGCAACTGTTAATAAAGCATATTTACACTATATAAAACCCAATGAAGCTAAGGCATTTATTTACCCAACTCTCCCTTAATACTCCAATGTGGCCTAAATTATTATATATAAAAAAAAGAAATCTGAAAAAAAAAAAAAAAAAAACAAATCGACTCACAAAACCATAAGCTAGAAAACCCATTATAATTTTTCCAATTTTCTCACAATATTCTCAGCAATTACATATGGAATGAGCTTGAGCTAGACAAAATCAAACATTTTTTCTTTCTGGGTATGTTGAATTACCTATTGGTGAGCCGAAATGGGGGCATCTGGAAGAGGCCACGGGCATCTGCGACCGGTAAAGCTAGAGAATTGGGTTGAGTAAAAGGGGTGGTGATAGAGATAGAGATAGAGATAGAGATGGTGAGGAGGTGCCGGCGGTTTACTATGGGGTTAGAGGAATTGTGAGGGGTTTTGGTGGTTGATAATGGAGGAACGGTTGAGGAGGGTGGGACAACAAGAGTTGGGACTGTAACGGACGAGGAAGATGTTGCAAACATTTTTGGGTTTGGCGGGTACTTTGTGCTGCGTCTTGCCAGCTGCTAACAACAATGTAACTAACAAGTCCTTTGGAGGTTTTTAACAGGATTGTGTAAAATATACAGAAGTCAAGTAGACAAGCACTTCTAGGTAGAACTCATCACTTTTTTTTTTTTGGTTGGGTTGGGTAGAGAGCTATTTAGGATCCGTTTATTTCATAAAAACTTAAAATTTTTAGTTGAAAACAATGTAAATAAAAGTAAAAATTAGTTAAAATAGTACTATGGAACTTATGAATATTATCAAAAAGTACAACGATACTATAAATAGTAGCAAAAATAAGTTAAATAATACAATAAGGTGACAAAATTAATCATGCTAAACGGATACTAATAATTATCATATATATAGATATCTCTTTAAAAGTTGTGGGGAAAATATTATTTTAATTTTTAAATTTTATCAAAAGTTTGTCTTTTGTCCATAAATCTTAAATTTTTTTTTTTTATTCTTAGTTTTGTCTATAAAAAAAACTCTTTACAAAGTTTAAGAATGAAAAATAACTTTTTTCAATAGTTTAAGGAAAAAATAGTTTAAGGAAAAAAATTTGGTAAAATTTAAAGATAGAAAGTAATTTTTTTTCAATATATAGTTTAGGAACGAAAAATAAATTTTTTAGATGATAATAAATATTCTTATCAAAAATTCATTGATTGTGTAATACATATAATGAGTTAAGTTTGACTTTGTGTACATGGTAGATGTATGGCAAAGAATAAAGAGTAATGTAACGTGCATAGCATTTTTACAATAATTTCATAATAAATTTTAAGTGACAAATTATTACTGGGATAAAAAAAAAAATTGTGACAGTAATGGGCTCATATTAAAATCTATATCAACTTACCATTTAAAATTTGTTATAAAATTGTTATAAAAATATTGTAAACGTAACATTACTCAAGAATGAAATATATAAGTCATATGATAGACTTCTATGTGATCTACATGATGGAAGCAAGGAGGAAAAGGATCAACAACCTTGAAATCCCTTTTGGTTTACGAATTCGGAGATGTGTTAATTTTTTTTTCATACCAAATATATATGACATCTATTAACAAAAAAGAAGAAAGAGACACACTTAAACACACAAAAAATCCCAAAAATCGTCATCCTCATAATTATCTTTAAGCTTTTTTTGGGTTGAAGAGAGAGGAGATTGAAGTAAAAGGAATGAGAGGGATAGGGTTTAATGAACCTTGTTTAGTTGTTTTTTAAAGAGAGAAGGATAGGGATTTGAAGGAGTTTGTTATACACTTGTTCCTCCTAGCCCCTATTTTGTAACTTCCCCAAATTGGAGGAATTTGTAAGGGGAGTTGAGGGGATGGGTCTCACTTATATTAAAAACATTTAAATTGTCAATGTTATTCTTATGATGTCAATTTATATAAATTTTCTCAAAATTAGCATATAAAAGTCATAATTTTCAATTTATAAGTTTGTATGATTACTGTGGTGGGCCTTTTTGAGATTTGTGGGCCAAGTTGCCTCCTACCACACTTAGGCCCAAAGGTTCTAGGTTGGAGAGTCGGGACCAGTCCGATTGTAACTCACCTCAAACCTGCTTGTGCACAAACTAAGGCCCATTTGTTGAAGAACTTTGGTCACATGCCTGTGGTAGATGAAACTGTCACAAAAGTGTTACGACAAATAAATACAATATAACAATAGTAAAGGAGACGCGCTTGCTGTTAGCTAAAATAAACTAAAATACTCAATTAAGATAAAGAAAAAGAACAACACAACAGGAAACGCAATGTAAAAAGTGAAATGGCAAAGATAAAAGAGAAATAATACTGGTGCATAAATAGTAAAATAAAAAAAGAAATGGTTAGTCTACCGTGCTCAGTTGCATTACGGAACTAAGGCTAAGGAGGGAACCATTTCCTCAATGTAGATAACCTTGCAGGAGAGTTAGGCTGTAGAAATTAATCTCTTTGAGAGAATGGGCCTGAATAACTTATGCCCCAAAGAAAATCCTAAATCCTTAACAGAGGGTAGACTTTTAGAGGGAGATAAGAGATTAGCCTATTGGTGCATGCCTGCCATCTAACTCTTGCATACTCTCTCTGTTTTTCTTTGTAGCTTTCTTTTCCTAAGCTTTTGCTACTCTGTTTTCTACTCTCTTCTTTTCTTTTTACTTTCATGTTCTTGTAATTGTCGTTATATTGCTGTGATTATGATGATCGTGTTGATGATGTTTACTGTGCACGGCGGAGACTCCATATATATTGCCTACCGTGACTAGTTTTTATTATTTTACATTTTAACCACTTTTGTCTGAGTGTGGGTGTACTTCTAAACCACTTACTGGTTTGTTAGCTGCCTAGCGACCACCACTTACCTATGCTGGCTGTGCCATACTCCATTTACCAGACAAAGAATTTTACTTTGTTTGCTTGTTCACCGTGGCATTCTCTCTCTCATTATCCCTCATGGCATGCACCTAGTGGTTCCAGCTCACCCTTCTTCTTTTGGGTAACATGTCATCCTAGCATGACATTTCTCTCAAAAGAGTTTGAGCGGGAGCCCTAGAATAGGATTCCCCCTTCTCCCCACCACCAGACCATACCCTCTTTTACCTCTGACCCATGGCCCACCACTCCTATATTGGTTGGGTATAGGTTGGTGGTGCCTAAGTCTTGTGCGTGCTCCACTTCTGTGTGTGTCCAAAGCTTGTCTGCTACCCATGTGTTTGCCATGGCTTGGATGCTCGCCTATGTGTTCTACCGCTTATTTTTGGCTTTTTGTGGCGTGAACTGATATCTGAGCCCTCATTCTTTATAGCTTGCTTCCTATGAGGGTTAGATCTTGCTTGATTATGAGTTTTTCTCTTCTTACCCACTTTTTCTTTCTTCCGTGGATTTACTAGCATTCCTGACATGCCATTTTGTTATTCCTGTCATAGTAATATTTAATTCATACTTGCCGGACCTCTTTTGGGCCTGCTGTATGCTTTTCTTTTACTTAATTACAGTGACCTCGTACTGTCATTGGGTCTACATTCATGCTATTTCGGGCTCTCTTTACCCAATTTTATTGCTTACAGGTTTCCTTGGCCCATTTCTTTCTCCTTGGGCATCCTCGGCCCATTTCTTTCAAATTGGGCATCCTCAGCCCATTTCTTTTTCTTGGGCATCCTCAGCCCATTCTAATTCTGCATTTTCATGGGCTTTTGTTAACTCTTTTTGGGTTTCCTCGGTCCAAAATTTTGCATCATTTTCCTCTAAGGGTTTATGGGCTTGCCATTACGCCTTTGCTTAATTCATTTGCTTTGAACCTTTTTGGCCCATTCCTACTTACTTTCCATTTCTCATAGTGCCCATGGGTTTATTACTTCTTCCTCTAGGCTCTTTTAGGCCCGCTTGCTTCCTTTGAGACCCTTTTATTATTTTCTAGGCGTATAACCCATTATTCCTGTCATTCAGACATAACAACTTTTATCCTCCAATTTACTAACTTTTTTCTACCCATATTGTTGGGGCTTCTTCCTACTAATGGGCTTTTTCTACCAAAATGCCCATCAACATTTATCCCCCTGAGCATATGAAGTGCTCTCGCAATTCATATGTGAATAAAGGTTTCTTTTTCTCTCTGTCTTTCATTCTTCTTTTTCTTTTTCTTTTTCTTCGCGGGCTTTTTTCGAACAATGGGCCCCACTTTATTATTTTTCCTTCTTGCTATGAACAGTGTTGTCTCTTCGAATTTTCTAGTTTAGCAGTTATACTGAAACACAGCTTTCGCTTTATTAATGCCATGTCTTGTCCGATGGGTGACTCATCGCATCCTTTCGTGTCAGCGTTAATGACGTCAGTACTTAAAAAGATTCCTTTCATATTTCTAACACAAAAAACTTTCTCTCTTTCCCTTTCTTCACCACATCTTCTCCCTCAAACACTCTCACCCATCTATTCCGATCAAACAATCGATCATGATGCCAGCGAAAGGCTAAGGTTCTTCCCGCCATAAGGGGAAAGAGATTGCCTCCAATGATCTTGCCACGTGAGACGTCGGCAAAGAGGCTTCTCACTCCGAATTGGATCGTTCCAATGAGCAAGAAGTATGGCACGATCCCGATAATGAGTGTGCTCCCCTCATATACCCGTGGTATGACACCTATGCCCATTTTCCAAAAGTTTCCGGCGATTACACATCGGCGCTGTCAAGCCATGTGTGGCTTTCCCTTTGCCGTCACCATACAAAAATTTCTTGGGCTCCGTTGGCTTCTTCAATCCCCGATCTCGTTATCCACCAAGGTCTTCCACTCCCTATGCCCATTCTCTTTGAGTTTGGGTCGAGTACCGCTTTGAGTTTGAAGGAATGGGTGGACACTGAATTGTCCGATAAGTGTTTTATGGAGGCGCTACAGCAGGCCGGTGTGCTAAAGGCCATTGTTTCATCACGTTGCTTGTCCAACTACAGGGACTTGTTCAACCTTTGTCATTTGGTCAGCCGATGGTGCACTGCGACCCACACCTTCTTTCTTTCCTGCAATGAGTACATCGTGACATTGGAGGATGTGGCAAACCAGTTGCTTATGCCTATCCTTGGTGATGTCAACCCTGGTGCCTTGGAGCTTTCTCTAGAAGAAGAGGTCGTGAAGGCCGAGTTGAAGAAAGGGATGAGTGGCAACGCGAAATTATCATATTGGGTCGGGTCCTTCTCCAAGGCTTCCATCGTTGCTTGTCGTGCGACCTTCATCACATTTTGGCTTTATAAATTCATCTTTGGTTCCCACCCTCACTATGCTGTGAAGTCTTTGTATTTTCGGTTAGCCATTAAGATATCTGCTGGGGTGAGTCTGCCGTTGGCGCCCACATTTCTGGGTCATTTATATGTTCAGTTAGATATTCTACAGAGTGATGAGGAGCAGGCAGGTTCCTGCCATATAGTTACTTCTTCTGTTCATAGTACCATTTTGTAGCATCTGTTGTATGAGTGTTGTGCTAGGCACTTGGCAAAGTGTAAGCCTGTTCGCTTTGCCAAGGAGAGATACCAGTCGTGCCTGAGAGTTATTATTGATTTATGTGGTTGGTTTTCATTTGATTTTCCATTGGCATTTCGTTGGGTTGGGTTGAAGTCGCTTGGACATCTTGCCGTTGAGTTTTTTGATAAAGGAGTTGGGTTTTGTTGGAGAGCATATAGGAGTTTGGGTACGGGTTTTACATGTGATGATTCTGTCATGGGTTCTTTTGTTGATATTGCTGGGACCATTACCCCATTGACTGGTTTTGATGAGAGGGGTATCACTTACTTGGTAGTCACTTGTCGTGGGTTCTTTTTATGTTTCTTGTACCTTAGACATGCGTTTTGATGTTATTAGACAACGCTAAGTCTAGGCTTTTTCTAAGAAGGAAGTTAGGCTTGGCACTCCTCGGAATGGGCTCCAAACTACCATTCTGCTGTTGCCAATTTATGCACAAGCATTGAGTCCAAAGTCCAAGGGAAGACGTTACAAAGTGGGCTTATCCTCTAATACTGTCGTAGAATGAACTTTTTTCTAGTTTCTGCCACAGGTCTGCTATGTAGTAAAACCGTTTGCTATGCAGTAAAGCTTTTTTTGTGCAATAAAGTTTTTTGCTATGCATTAAAGCCTTTTGCTATGTAGTAAAACCTTCTATTGTGCAGTAAAGCCTTCTATTGTGTAGTAAATTTGTCTGCTGTGCATCAAAGCCTTCTACCGTCTTTTGTGCAATAAAGTTTTTCACTGTGCATTAAAGCCTTCTGTAATGTGAATGATTACTCTTCATTTTTTATTACAAAAATACCTTTCTATTTCCTGCACATAAACAAATCTAAAACCCAAAGAAAATACCAATCAAACAAATATTAGCTTACATGGGTTAGCATATTCTCAAATATATACATACATATATTCGTAAATATACTTATGTGAATTCACATATACATCTACAAAATATATTATGCAAAACCTGAGAAACAAGATATATGTGTATATATATATATATATATACTTATGGCAGGATAATGATTAGTTTGTGTTAAAAGTAAAACACGTAATAACAAATAAAGAAGAAAATTTCGGCAGAAAAGGTTTAGCTAGTATAATAGCTAAAACGGTAAATATAATAAAAATGTGCTACAGTAAAATAACTACTACAGCAAGTAAAGATATCACCGCAGGACAACTGATGTAGCAAATGTGATAAAAAAGTGATAAAAACGTGCTACAACAGAACAACTAAATACAACAAATATAAGTCATAATGAGAGAAATCAAATATATTTGCAATCGAAATCAAGTATTGAATCTTCCCATAGAATAAGTAAACCAAGAAGGAACCCAAACCCCAACTTAAACAACCTTGCCATAGGTTTCCGCCATCAAAGTTGTGCATTTTGGAGAATAGGCTTAAATGGCTACTAGTTTTTACTTTTGGAGATTTCAAAGAGTGGGTTTGCTAAGAGGGGGGGAAAAGATGGTCTATTGATACATGCCCCTATTCCTGCCATGTTTTCTCTTTTCTTTTTACCACTTTCTTTCTTTCTTTTCATTCTTTTTACTCTTAGTTTTTTACTACTCTCTTGTCGTGGGTTGTTTCCCCTTTGGTTTTTCCTTTTCTTGGGTCCCTTTCTCTAAGTGCCTCCCTTAGGTGCTTACCGCTCTCTTACCATGGGTTCCCCCCTTAGGTGCTTCTCCATTCGGTCCCCCCTTTCATCCATGGCTACCTCCTCTTTTTATAGTGAGCTAATTCAATGAGATTTCTCCCTTTTACCCATAGGGCTTCACCAACTGTTTTTGGTTTGTTGTGGGCATCCTTTTAGGACTACCCACCAACCCATTAGTTGCCCCGACCACTGTCATTGCTCAGTACATGTTTGCTGCACCACTACTCATTTCACGACAAAATTTCATTTTATTTGTTCTTATTGTATACCTCTACCTCTAGGTTCAAATGGATAAGGATTGGACTACCTCACTACCTAGCTTATGGTATGCATCAGATGGTCCCAACCATCTATTACTTCTTTTGGTGGTGCCTGAGTTTTATGTGTGCTCCACTTTTGTGTGTGTCCAAAGCTTGTCTGCTACTTATTTGCTTTCCATGGCTTGGATGCTTGCCCGTGTGTTCTACCACTCATTCTTGGCTTCTGAGGGCTGTGCCTTACTTGATTGTGGGCTTTTCTTTTCTTACCCAATCCTTGTTTCTTTCGTGGATTTGCTAGCATTCTTGCCATGGCATTCTTGCCATGGCATTCTTGCCATGACATTCTATTATTTCTGTCGTGGTGTTATTTAATCTATGTTTGCTGGACCTCTTTTGGGTCTGCTGTATGCTTTTCTTTTACTTAATTATAGTAACCCCGTATTGTCATTGGGCCTACATGCATACTATTTCGGGCTCTTTTGACCTAATTCTATTGCTTACGGGATTCCTTGGCCTATTTCTTTCTCCTTGGGCATCCTCGGCCTATTTCTTTCCCTTAGGCATCCTTGGCCCATTTTAATTCTGCATTCTCATGGGCTTTTGCTAACTCTTTTTGGGTTTCCTCGGCCCAAATTTCCACATCATTTTCCTTTGGGGGTTTTGGGCTTGCCATTACCCCTTTACTTACTTAATTCATTTACTTCGGGTCTCTTTGGCCCATTCCTACTTACTTTCCATTTCTCATAGTACCTATGGGTATATTACTTCTTCCTCTGGGCTCTTTTAGGCCCGCTTGCTTCCTTTGAGGCATGTTTATTATTTTCTAGGCCTATAACCCATTATTCCTGCCATTTGGACATAATGACTATTTTCCCTCCAACTTACTAACTCTTTTTTACCCATATTGTTGGGGTTTCTTCTTGCCATTGGGCTTTTTCTACCAAAATGCCCATAACAATTACTCTTCTCCATTTTTCTCTCCTAACTTAAATTTTAAAATACCCAAATAAGAGGAAGATATAATTATTTCCTGCCACTCTTCTCCCCTCTCCTTTCCTTACCCTTTACGAACTTCTAAACACAATGTTAATCTTTCTCCTAAATGGATAAGGCCGTAAGGATGTTCACCAAACCGCAAAAACTGCCCGCAAAATGATATAACCACACCGCACTGCAAGTAATTTTGCACCGCACCTTCTCTATATATTAATATTTTTAATAGTAGATATATTATTAATAGTTTAATAACCCTAGTTAAAAAAAAAAGTTTCATAATTCTAGCAAGTGTTAATTAGGAAAGCCAGCCAAAATAAAAAAAAACTAGCTCAATAGTTTAAAATTTGGACTAAGACAAAGGGAAAAATTAGTTTTGGATTGGGTAGAAAAAACCCAAAATTCGAAAAATATATCAACTTCAAATCATTCAAACCGCATCTTATTCACCGCACCGTATATGTGACCGTAAAAATGAGGTGCGGTGCTGTTATAGTTTTGGCTAAACTTTAAACTACACTGCACCACACCGCACCGCATATGTGACCGCAAAAATAAAGAGCGGTACAGTTATGATTTTAGTTAAACCGCATTGCAAAATACGGTGTTAAAAATAACCTAAAACCGTACCGTAATAAAGGAGTTCTCTGAAAACATAGGGATTCACTTCTTTTTTTCTTTTTTTTTTTGTTGATGGGAGGTAGGGATTCACATTGTCCTTAACACTTGAATCACAAGAGGTGTGACTTATTAGTAACTCTTTTGTACTAATGTTTAATACTTTAATTAATGCTATTATATTCCTTTGCACCCAAATTTTTTTTTTTTTTTGTGGGGTGCTCTAATCTGGAGGGGCAAATTAATTATTTTTTTAATGTACTTTTAGCTTTTAAGGAAAAAAGTTTATCAATGAGGAAGTCCAACACTGGCGACACACCTATAAATATAATAATGAAAATGAAAGGCGTCCCATCAGTACTCAAAATTGATTATAAAAAAAATCAGTACTCAGAATTAATTATCATAGTCTTTGTAAAAAAGGCAAAGGAGCAAAGCCAGCCGTCTTTTTGGGTTGTCCATCATCAACCTCCGTTTCCCGTTGTCCAGATGCGGGCCACATGCTTTCCTAAGAGGCTAAAAAGAGTAAATAGTAACTAGCCCCCATGCATTCGCGCACGCGTGTTTAAATTCTCTTTTATTTTTAGTAAAATTTAATAATATGTATCAATTATAATTTTAATATTTAGTAAAAAAAACATAATACTCATTGTACATTTAGGTTTTTAGGTTTTTTTATTATTGAAAAATTTAGTAATTTTAAATTATAATTGATGTAAATTATTAAAATTTAACAAAAAAAATAGTAACTTTTTAACGTGAGTTTCTAAAATTTTTTTTAAAAAATGTGGGTTTAAAAAAAAAATTTGGCCAATTGAAAAAAAAAAAAGAAAAAAATTAAAAAGTGAAGTTTGTTTTTGAATAAGTGGGTTAGTGGGAGAGTAATCTTATTTTGTAGGTAATGTTTTAATGGGAGTTAAAAATGTATTTTTATTTTGTTGTTCTTTAGTTTTGTCTCTATTTAAACTTAGAAAAATATAAGTATTTTGGAAAAAAAAAATTCAGTTCAAATAGAAGAAACCCCTTAAATAGTAGTATAGATACTATACCGACTTGTGGAGGTGATATCTTGTGGATTACAATTGGTATACCTGGTGCAATTATCCACTCTCCTATTCACAAAGGTGTTTTTTTTTTAAAAAAATTTCTTCTTTTTTTCAACTTTCAATCTAAGTTATTAAAAGCCGTTGCATTAGGTGGTATTACGCCGAATCTTAAGGTATATTTTGTAATCAGGTTATAAGCAGTCGTCCATAATATGTAGGCTCCATATATTGATGAGACTCATAAATTCTGAGCATTTTGTTGTATTTAACGGCCAGAAACACAGTATTCTTTTTCCTATGCACAATTGTCCCCAAGTCTTCACTCTTCCAATAAATATAATAGGCAAGCCATCAACTACGTAATATCCAAGTTTTCATCATTGGAGACCTATTGAACTATGCAATTATCATCTCATGTGCGATGATAAATTTGATAGGGCAATTGTTTTTTACTCTTTTACTTTTTACCTTTCTAAATTTTGCATCTCACATAGATATGGTAATTGCATGGTGCAATAGACCACCAGATCCAAAATTCTTCATTCTTAATCAACACTTATGTTGTTCTTTTGCTAGAGTGGTGATTTTTTTCCTTTTTTTATTATATCTTTTTCTTATGAAAAATGTTAAAACTATTTTTAATTTTATTATTAAAAAACAACTTAAAAATTGAAATCATAATAAATTTTATAAAAACTTTTTTGTTTTGTGTTTAAAAATTGACACATCACAATGTAAGGTTTGTTTAATAAAATTTGTATTATTCTTAACATTACTTTGTTTAAAAATAGCAATTGAACTATTGAGCTAGAAACTCTTTAAAGGGTCTCTTAATGGGCAAAAAATATCTTATGGGAGTGAGTCACATACTGTGACAGGGTGGTTTTATGAAACCGTCTCTTAATGGGTTTTGTTTCACATTGCAATAGAGGGAATTGATTGGATGTTGGTTTTATACGAGCCTAAGTTACTTAAAAGGTTTTTGGGTAAGTTTGGTATATATATATATATATATATATATATATATATATATATATAAAAGGTCTTCATCTACGCTTCTCATCTCACTTGAGGGGGAAAAATTAAAGAATTATTGAGGCAATGACTCCTCTACACCTCTGATGTGATATGGTTAACCAATAATTATCTTATTTAGGGTTCGTTTGGATAGAGCTTATTGCTGAAAATTGAAAACTGAAAACATTATAGCAAAATAATTTTTAAATGTGTGAATAGTATTGTGGGACCCATTTTTAATTTTTTTTTTTGAATAAAGTGCTTGTAGGTCCTATGAACAGTACATACACAGTGCGTGAACAGTAAAATTGGTCTCTCACACAGTAAAATACCGTGCATAAACAGTACCGATTACTGTTCATGCACGTTGAAAAAAAAAAAAAAAACGTAAAAAATTCTCAACAAAACACAAATACAGGTTATCCAAACACTGCTTTATTTGATATATTCATCATTCCTTTGGTAACAAATGGATTTAGGAACTCACGTATTAATTCAGAAAATAAAGTTACAACTATCATATTTTCTTATTGAACTCTTGTATTTATTTTACCTTTTATAAATATTTATATTTATAAAATAACTATCACCCTTGCAGGGTAAGGTGATTTTTTTGCTTTAATATATCTTATATCATGCTCCCTGTCTGCAATTTCAGTTGCCGACTTGCAGTCCCGCGTTATATCACCATAGAACAAGTAGACAGGTTATAATTAATGCGGCTATCTGGACATGCTTTTGAAAATTTGCACCAGAAAAAAATTAACTTTAGGAACAGTAGTTGTTGCACTTGCAGAGGAGAACTTTATTTTTTTGGTTTTCTAGCTGTGTTAATTTTCTAGCTGACGCGGTAATGCTTTTATAGCAGGCACTTGTAGCTGTTCCGCACAGAGCACACTGCACTAGTTTTAAGTTTTAACTAGTGGGTCACTATGAGCCAAAAGCAAAGCATTCTATTTTGTTTTTCTCCTTCAGGATTGGGGAGTAATTACTTACTCTATTATTCTTATTGGAAGCTTAATATAATTCACAAAAAACAAAACCATAGATTCGTATATTATCTTGGACTATTGCAAGCCAGCTTAGCCTTTTGATATTTGTGCCACATTGAGACATGTTCAAAAACCTTAGATTATACTCTTTGTTTTCCACTAATGATTTGAAACACGATGCTGTGGTTCACTGAAACCGAACCACTTCCAGCCCACTAGTAACTAATTTATGCTCATGATTCCTAAACACGTACACCTTTTGGCTACCATTTACCATAATTTACTCTACTCATTACTCGCATATTAATGTATCAAATCTTTATTCATTGAGAGAGAGAGAGAGATTGGTGTTTATTTTAAAATTTTAATGTGCCCATTTCAATCCTCTTTATAAAACCCGATCACATTCTAATGATAGCATAATCTAGTCTTTGATATAAGACTAAATGGCCATAATATCTTCATTTTTGTTTTTATATTATTTTTCAGGTACTTTAAAGTTACCGACATCCTTTATAATGAATAATTTTTTTTAGTATTTTACTTTATTCTCAATCAATTAAAATAAGTTACTTCTTCTCAAAAAAAACCTCACAATAAGTTACATGTTTATTGGTTTTTTATATATAAATATTTTAGACTTTTTAGTTACTTTATATATCTAAAAAAAATGCGATAAATAAAATATGCAGCGGATGATTTTTATTTTCTTTGTACTAATGGATTAATTAATGGTATATGAAAAAAAGGAAAAAACAAAAACAAAAACAAAAGAAAATTTCCGAGTTGCTTTTCCTATGCTTGGAAAAGCAAAAAGCAGACAAGTTTCGGAAAAGAGAAGGAATCTCTATATATGATCTCAACAAACCAACACACACTCTCTCTCTCTCTTTCCTTTACAGCCACACACACACACAATGGAAAGACAAATCAATAGGACTAGTTTTCTCATCTTCTTCTTGTTCTTATTACTCTCACATTTCAATGTAAGTATATCTAAGCATCTGCTTGTTTTTGGCTTTACATTACACAAAATCTCTTACACTCTCTATCCTATCTACCTATAGCATGAACCTTCTTGTGTTAATTTGTCTGATATATGCAGGTTTCTCATGCCGAGACAACCTGAATCAGTCACACCAATCTCTTCACTCCAAGTCCAAGCCAACCCTTTCACTCCCAAAGCCTCTCTCATCCGCTATTGGAACAATCACATCTCAAACACTCTCCCAAAACCACAATTCCTTCTCTCCAAGGCCTCACCACTCAATGCTCAAGACTCTGCCTTTTTCACAAACCTGGCTTCCCAAAACTCACTCTCTTCCCACTTCAACTCCTTTTGTTCCTTAGCCAATTTGTACTGTCCTTTCGAAAATCAAGCAACAACCCAAGTCTCTAACCCCACCAAAGACTCAAACTTTGCTGCCTACTCCAACAAACACTTCGAAAACTATGGTTCCTCCAAGCAAACAGGATTCGACTCGTTCAAGAACTACTCAGATGGGTTAAACAACCTCAATGACTCGTTCAAAAAATACAGCAGATCCTCAACGAGTCACAATGAAACATTCACAAACTACGCAAACAACGGCAATGTAGCTAACACCAACTTCACCAGCTACGCCTCCGCAGCCACTGGTGGCTCCGGCGAGTTCAACAACTACGACAAACTCGTCAACGTGCCCAATCTCCAATTCAGTTTATATAACTCGGACTCCAACAATCACAAACTCACTTTCTCAACCTATAGCGACGACACCAACTCGGGCTCTCAATCTTTCACCATCTACAACAAGAATGGACGCTCCACACCTAGCGAGTTCAACAATTACGACGACAATTCCAACACCATTGCTTCAACTTTCACAAGCTACGGCGATTCAGGTAAAGGTGCAAACGACTCGTTTAAAGTATATGGTCAATCAGGCAATAACCCACATAACAATTTCAAGGGCTATGGCAATGGTGGGAGCTCAGGGATCGATAGCTTTCAAAGCTATAGATATAAAGCAAATGTGGGTTACAATTCTTTTCAATCTTATGCTAGGAATTCAAATTCCGGGAAAGTGAATTTTGCAAACTACGGAAAATCATTTAACCATGGAAATGACACATTTAAAGAGTATGGTAAGGGCACAGCTAATCGTGGTACGTCAATAGGATTCAGATCTTATAGCATGGACCGCACATTCAAAGAGTACACGTTAAAGGGTGTCACATTTTCTGAGTACAACAATTTTAGCACTATAACACAGAGTACTATTGGTTCCGTACGTGATAGTGGCAGTTCTGTAAATAGATGGGTGGAACCGGGCAAGTTTTTCAGGGAGTCTATGTTGAAGCAGGGAAATGTAATGGTGATGCCCGACATTAGTGATAAAATGCCCAAAAGGTCATTTCTGCCCCGTGGTATTTTGTCAAAATTACCATTTTCAACCTTGCGTTTGTCGGAGATTGCGAGGATTTTTCACGCGGGGGAGGGCTCGGCTATGGGGCGCGTGTTGGCCAACGCGCTGGCTGAGTGCGAGAGGGGTCCGAGCCAGGGTGAGACCAAGAGGTGCGTGGGCTCGGTGGAGGACATGATAGACTTTGCAGTCACGGTTTTGGGCCACAATGTGGTGGTGAGGAGCACGGAAAATGTGAGTGGGTCAAAGCAAAATGTGTTGATTGGGTCAGTCAAAGGGATCAACGGTGGAGAAGTGACCAAATCAGTGTCTTGCCATCAGAGCCTGTACCCTTACTTACTGTATTATTGTCACTCTGTGCCGAAAGTTAGAGTCTATGAGGCTGACATTCTTGATGTGAAGAGCAAGGCTCAGATCAACCATGGTGTTGCCATCTGTCACCTTGACACGTCTGCATGGGGCCCAGAGCATGGGGCCTTCGTAGCACTGGGGTCCAGCCCAGGACAAATTGAGGTGTGCCATTGGATCTTTGAGAATGACATGACGTGGACCATTGCTGATTGATTTATTAGGTTTCACATTTTTATAAAAAGTTTGATGATAGCATTAATCTCATTAGGCCTATCTTGGTGTGAATTGGCACTTTTTATGTTTTGTTTTGATGTTCTTTAATTTATCACTTCAATAATATAGTAATTATATTTGGTTGACCAAAACCCATTAAAAAAAAAATTTGTATGCCAATTTTTATATAATTTTCAATTTCATACTCTTTGTCAATTTTAATGCTCAGCAATTAAGACCACCGGCCATTAGTTATAAATATCTTAAAGACTGTAATAAGGTCAATGCCATTATTGCCATAGGTCTTTTTACAAGACTTATTGTACAAGGTTAGGTTTATACTTTATAGAGGTTAATTTGAAAAGACTAGAACTAAATACATGGGAATAGCCAAGTAAAAGGCTAAAGGCGCCAAGAAATTAGAAAAATCAGCAGTATGACAGTATCCATCCATGACAAAGAGACAAAGTAATGTCCAAATTATTTTATTATAGAAAAATTTAAGTTTGAAATTTGAAATCCTCTTCTTTCCGCAGTCAAATTTCCTATTCCTAGACTGACAAGAAGTAAAAGCTTAAATTCAGTGCAAAAGATAGAAAGTTATAAGATTTTGATTTTGATGGAACAAAATCTTTGGTGGGTAGGTATTGGTTTTTATGCTAATGTAAAAAACCGACTATAAAACTTATATGTAATTTCTTAGATACTATATTTTAAGTTCAAAAGTTAATTCAAACGTATAATTACATTAAATTTTATTATTATTAGAACGGATGATATTATTTATACTTAATTGAACAATATAATTATATATTTGAATTTGATTTAACAGTAACCCTACTAACTATATTTGAGGTTTTTTTTTTTTGGACTAATAAACCGAGCATATTATTAAAACAAAGCAGAAGCAACATACTTCCTGCAAGTATCCAAAACTGCAGCAAGAAGAATATGCTAATTACAACAAATAGTAGACCTATGTACAGTTGCAAATTTAGCGAGATAATGGACTGCAGTGTTAAGCTCTTTCCTAACCCAGTTAAAATTACAATTAACAAAAAATTTGCTAACTAGATCTGAGTTATTTCCTAACAAAACAAGTTCAGTTAGATCATTCCTTAAGGCTTAAGTTATAGGTAATCGAAGCAGGTAAATAATAAAGAGACTTGGAAAATGTGCATGTTGGGTTGAGCTGATTGTGCTTGTGCAGTCAAAAGCAAAAGCAAAAACAGCATGCATATGCGCAGCTTTGCCTTTGAGTGCAGCTAAAGAAATGCACCATCAATGTGCTGCGTCTTGTAGGGCTTTGATGGCGTAGCTTAGAAAGTAAAAATGGGGACAGGACTCAAGACGGTCAGGACTCAGGCCCACCCAATGGGTCCTTTATAATTAAAGTCCTCTAGATTCTAGTACCACAGTCCACAATGCTGTAAATAGTAATACTCTTTCAAGTTTCAACTCTACCACATACACTCAATTTTCTTAATAAAAAATTTACATAATTGGGAATCTGCCGAACATTCACACTAGCTCATATAAAATTATAGGCTATTTTAAAATAATTTTTTTTTCTTTTAAATTTTAGCTAACACTCACATTATTATCTATTTTATATTCCATTTCATTAAGATATACATATATATATATATATTTTTTTTAAATTTATCTTTTTTTCCTTTCTTTTTACACACAACAATCACCACCTACAAGTTCACTATTTTCTTTCATTTTACAGAGACACAAAAAATTAAAATAAAAAACAATTGTTTTTCATAAGCTACAATGACTTGTATATTTGTACAAACATCATAACAATATGTGAGTGATTTTTGAGGTTCATTAACAATATTTTAAGGTTTATGTTACTTTATGCAAATTGATACGAAGACTCAGCACCTCTGCGATAGCCCTCTGAACGATTAGAATAAGGTAAAGCTTGAAGATAAGTTTTGTACTCTATTAATTTCTTAGTCCCTTTAGTTGGGTGGGCGCTGGCCAGTCTTTCGACCAGATTCTCCTAAAAACTGTACGTGCGGGTCTCCCTGCATGCTACTCACGCCATTCGAGGTAGCCCAGCCTAGCATTCATTTGCAAATCTTGTAGTGAAAAATGGAGACTGCTCGACCTCAGAAGCTAATTCGCGTGTAGGCAGCGTTATCTGTCGTACCTCTATCTATTCATTGAATTTACTTTATTACCATTTTTATATAGGCTTGCTCTCTCTTTTTCCAAGCATTAATGCACTTCCCTTTACTTCATAGGGTCTTCTCTAACAGGGAAAAAGCCCTTCATTTTTGTCAAATGACCTGGTCTTCTCGAGATTTACTAACATGTGTTCTTAGGGCACACATTAATAAATTGTTTTAAGAAATTTTTTATGAAAAAATAAAAAAGTAATTAATTGTTTTGACAACTTTTTTAATTTTCCATAATTTTTTTTTCAAAATAGATGGTTAATATATGCCCTTGTCAATTTCCTATAAAAACTTTTCCAAAATGGATGATTAGGGCACATATTAACTTGACCTTATTTAAAATTTTCCTTTTTTTTGTCCAAGTACAATTATACTTATGTGTTCATAAAAAAAAAGTACAACTATACTTACGTGAATTCTGACCAATTTAATGGTCCAGTTGTCTAATCTCCCTCATTTTTATTGTGTATTGAACTTATTGGCCATAATTTTTCCTCCAAATTTCAAGTTTCATTCTCCAATTTTGAGTCTTAGTGAGCGTTTGGGAAGCACGCTTTGTGCTTCCCACTTTGTTTTTTTTTTTTATTTTTTTAACCAGCTCCTATTGCATGGTTTATGGGATATGAAAAGTGTATTTAGGTTAATGAACAATAACCGCATAATAAATAGTAACTTTATTATTATTATTTTTTTATTTTTTTCTGTTTTCAACAAAATAAGCAGTATTTAAACGAATTTTTAATATTTATGTGGTCCTTATAGATTATTATTACACTTCGACTTTTTTGGTTTGGGGTGGCAAAGATATTTACGAGCTATAATGTCATGCATTGCACGCTATCATATTAGAAAAACATGTATGATACTATAACCTGACGTGAAATTGAGGACTTTCCATATATGCTTTGTCACATTCTGCATTCTTTTTTTTTTTTTCTTTTTTTTTTATTTGATAGGAACGCATTCTGCATTCTTGAACAGTGAACAAAGTTCCGTGATGGTGCCGATAATAAATATGAGTTTCTTAGGTTCACGTGCTGATAATGCTATGAGAAAGTTCATATTGATAGTCAAATCAAGTTCGGTAACGAGTCCTTTATATATATATATATATATATATATATATATATATATATATAATCGAACCCTCATTATTATCATTTTAAAAAAAAAATTGTTTAGTCTAAACTTAATAAGAAGTGAAACTCTTTTTATCTAATTAGTCAAATTTAAACTCAAACTCAAATGTTGAAAAAAAAAACTTAAATAAATCATATATTAAGATTATTCTAAACATAGTTTTATTTGGATAAATATAAAAATTATCAATTATTGATAAAGTTCAACTTTTTTGGATAATAAAAAAATTCTACTGTAACTTCTTATACAATAACGTAGTAATTAAGATGCTTGGTTGACATCATTATCATTTTTTTAAAACAAAATTATTTTTGTTTAGTCCAAACTTAATAAGGAGTGAAATTCTATCTTTCTAATAAGTCCAACTTAAATTCAAACTTTGCGAGGTTAATCATGAACACTATAAACGCATTGCAAACCCCAATTTTTTTTTAAAGTCGAGTAGAGGTATAAGCTATTCTTATGTTATTTTATTCTCCTCTACTTTGTTTAAAAAAAAAAAAATTATTTTATGTTTTTCATGTTTTTTTAAAAAGCAATTTTTTAATATAAACCACCAAACTCTTTATAGCCGTTTTTTATAAGATAAAAAAGCTCGCAATAATTGAAATTATTCCTTTGAATGTAACTTATCTTTCTTTTATATTTATCTATTGTTTAATCATATATATTTTGTTTTGTTTAAGTAGTATATCATCTGATTCTATAATATTTTTTGGTCTTTCAGAAGTTTTAATATCTGAATTTTTGAGTTTTTTTTTTTTTTTTTTGCAATATCTGAAATTGTTTGACAAATTTTTGTAAGCCATTGCAAGTTTAAGTAATGGTTTCTTCATCAAATTGTAACACAAATTGAAGTCATATAAGAGCAAATCATGCAATGGTGTAGTTTCTTAATCAATTTAAAATTTTATAAAATTATTTTAGTCTACCTCACAAATAGGTAGGTTTCCATGCATAGCACGGGTTAACAACTAGTAAATCATTTAAAAGTAAATTGTTCTTCTAAGTACCACCCTTTATCACCAATTTTGTTATAACTCGAAGATTCATGTATGTGATCGTCAAAATATCATTTTTGTATCGATCTATCATTATTTAATATTAGCCACAAAATTTTACCTCTACTAATGATAAATGATTTCATGCATACATCACATAAAAAAAGAAGTCACATTCTCAAAATGATATCTCGAATAAAAAAATGTTTAAAAAATAAAAAGTCAAATTCCATCAAATTAGAACACTTTATACATGTTTTTGTTTTACTTAAACTATAATTTTACTGTATCTTATATCTCTATCAGAGAGAGAGAGAGAGAGGGAGGAGAGAGAGAGAGAGAGAGAGAGAGAGAGAGAGAGAGAGAGAGAGAGAGAGAGAGAGAGAGAGAGAGAGAGAGAGAGAGAGAGAGATGAGAGAGAGAGAGAGAGAGAGAGAGAGAGAGAGAGAGAGAGAGAGATTTGGTAGTTATTACTATTACTATTTGCAAGCATAGTAGTTATAATCGTCATTAAAAATTAAACCAAACTAGATAAAATCTCTTATTAGTCAAATAAGATATACCAAAAATAAATTAGTGTTTGACTTAAGCTGATGATAAAAATTACAATAAAACTGAAGTCAAAACTGAAAAATTGGTGGTTTAATTAGGAAAAAAAAACCAAATCAATTCAAGTAGGTTTTGCAGCTCAGATGATTTATAGGTCACCACTATATATAGCCCCCACCTCTGCTCCCATCCTGTGGGGTCCAACCCTGGTTAAAACCTCTTGAACTCTTTGATTATCCTTGTTGGAGCAGGAGGCTTAGCCCAATACAAAAAACGTTGTCTACATTGTCCCCAACTATAGGGTAAGTTGTAATGGTAAAGTTCTTACGAAATTCTAAAATGGACCAATCAACCCCTAGATTAATTTATAACAAGTGAATTGCCCTTATCATTTATTAATTATGAAAGCTTGAATTTGTGTTAAAAAACACAAGAGCTGTTTAGACCCTTAATAAATAAATTACAGCTAGATTGTTTTTACTCTTACTTAATCAAAGTGCGGAAAGAAGAGTAAATATGCGAGCTAACAAACAATACAACTACTCCAAGCCATACTCAACAAAACACAACAGTAAAGTGAAAGCTAAAAGAGTAGGGGAAGAGAGATGCAAACACAAAATAACACTGCGATATGTTATCGAAGAGGAAATCGAAGAACTCGGCGAAAAACTTCTCCGCCACCTTCCAAGCAGTAAATCAATCCACTAGACAATAAGTTGAGATACACGAATAACAAGAGACCCTCCAAGCCTAATCTACTCAATGTACCTAAGCCCTCTAAGCTCCTACTCTAACAAGGCTTTTCGGAACTGTGTCTCGTCTAGTTTTTCGAATTTCGCAATGCACCTGATTGCATCTGCCAAGCCTCACCAGCTTCTTTTGGCAAATCCCCAAAACTTCCCAAGCTCCCAAACACTTTCTACATTCTAACAGGGTGTAGGTTGTGTTTAGGTACAAATCTTCTCTTAAGATATGGCAATGGGAGAAGGAAGAAGAAGAGGCTTCAACGATTTCTCACTTAGGATGGGTAGCTCTCTCTCTAAAAGATGGGAGTGTGTGTTGTAGAAAACCTATCTAGGGTTTTTCTCTCTGAATGGTCTTTCATACATTTGTGGTAATGAAGGTATATATAGTATGGGTGAAGGGTAAGAAAATCACACTTAGAAATCCTCCAGGCAGAGAGTTTCGCGAGTATCTCGCGGGAAGGCCTTACCCGCAAGACACTCATGAAATCCTCTAGGCTGGCACGACTCTTCAGCTTTCAGCATGTGCTTCTCACTTGGCTCTCTCACGGGTTAGCTTCTAGCGAGACAGTCGCGAAATCCATTGATTCTTCATTTTATGCTCAATTCATCACCAACTTAATACTAAACCTAATACAATAAAATCCCACAAAATACAAGGAACAAATTAAAGCAGATACAACACTTTTTGTCATGGAATAAAGCCAACATAAAACATAGTTGTAAATCACAACTTTACAAATTAATACCACCAATTAATAATAAAATCATCCAATAGCCTTAACTTGTTCAAACAAAAACAATTTCAACATATAAGTCCAAGACTAATAATAGCTCGCCAAACTAATATTACTTTCATATAGAGAGTCCAATATTATGGTTGAGGCAAAAAATTTATAAAAAATAAATGAAATTTTTTTAGAAAATTATTTTAATTTATCTTGGAGTAATTCGATGCATATTGAAGAAAAGCCTAAAAATCTCTAATTTTTAGTTGTGATTTTAGTGTTGAAAGAGATGTTTATTTAGGTAGGAGGGTAATGTTTCTACAACACTAGTCCCTCTGGTAGCTTGTTAGGTGTTAAACCCCCATTTGACCCCAGCTTATAGAATTTTTTTGGGCGTCGAATTGGTAAATCACCCAATTTCATATCTTCTTCCTTGGTTATTTTTTTAATTATATTTTTGTTAGTTACGATAATAGAGAAATGGAGATTAATTTGAACTTTGGTTCTTTTAATAAAGAAGAATATCAACATGATATGCCACTATGCTACAAGACTCTTAGCCATCTGTAGTTCTATATTAACGATTGGGTAGAAGTTAAGTACAATTCCTTACAATAAGTTACTTCTTCTCGAAAAAAAAAAAAAAAAAAAAAACCTTACAATAAGTTACATGTTTATTGGTTTTTTTATATATAAATATTTTAGACTTTTTAGTTACTTTATATATCCAAAAAAATGCGATAAATGAAATATGAAGTGGATGATTTTTATTTTCTTTGTACAAATGGATTAATTAATGGTATATGAAAAAAGGAGAAAAACAAAAACAAAAACAAAAGGAAATTTCTGAATTGCTTTTCCTATGCTTGGAAAAGCAAAAGCAGACAAGTTTCGGAAAAGAGAAGGAATCTCTATATATGCTCTCAATAAACCAACCCTCTCTCTCTCTCTTTCCTTTATAGCCATATACACACAATGGAAAGACAAATCAATAGGACTAGTTTTCTCATCTTCTTCTTGTTCTTATTAGTATTACTCTCACATTTCAATGAAAGTATATCCAAGTATCTTCTTGTTTTTGGCTTTACATTACACAAATTCTCTTTACACTCTCCATCCTAGCTATCTATAGCATGAACCTTCTTGTGTTAATTTGTCTGATATATGCAGGTTTCTCATGCCAAGACAACAACAACAACACCTGAATCAGTCACACCAATCTCTTCACTCTAAGTCCAAGCCAACCCTTTCACTCCCAAAGCCTCTCTCATCCGCTATTGGAATAATCACATCTCAAACACTCTCCCAAAACCACAATTCCCCCTCTCCAAAGCCTCACCACTCAATGCTCAAGACTCTGCCTTTTTCACAAACCTCGCTTCCCAAAACTCACTCTCTTCCCACTTCTACTCCTTTTGTTCCTTAGCCAATTTGTACTGTCCTTTCGAAAATCAAGCAACAACCCAAGTTTCTAACCCCACCAAAGACTCAAACTTTGCTGCCTACTCCAACAAACACTTCAAAAACTATGGTTCCTCCAAGCAAACAGGGATCGACTCATTCAAGAACTACTCAGATGGGTTAAACAACCTCAATGACTCGTTCAAAAATGCAGCAGATCCTCAATGAGTCACAATGAAACATTCACAAACTACGAAAACAACGGCAATGTAGCTGACACCAACTTCGCCAGCTACGCCTCCATAGCCACTGGTGGCTTCGGCGAGTTCAACAACTACGACAAGCTCGTCAACATGCCCAATCTCCAATTCAGTTTGTATAACTCTGATTCGAACAATCACTAACTCACTTTCTCAACCTATAGCGATGACACCAACTTGGGCTCTCAAGCTTTCACCATCTACAATAAGAACGGACACTCCACACCTAGCGAGCTCAACAATTACGACGACAATTCCAACACCATTGCTTCAACTTTCACAAGCTACGACAATTCAAGTTGTTAATGTGTATTGGGTTGTGGGCTTTAGGCCCTCCTTGTTTACTTGTATAGCACTCTTACTTGTACTACACATCCGTTTTCTATATTAAGGCACACATGTATATTCTATTATTCTGAAAAATACAATACACTTATTCAGTATTTTTAACATGGAATTAGAGCCATTGCTCTAATCCTCTAATGCGCCGCTCTTAAGCAGTTTTGTCTTCTTGGATGTCATCCACTACAGCCGTTGTTGTGAGCAACTCCATTACCTCCACTGCGACTCCTATACATCAAAGACCAATGCCTCCACCACCACTTCCGCTTCTCCGATCAGACCACATATTGCACCATCAGAAAGTAATCTCTCTGATTTGCTCTTCCGTGAAAAATCGTCTTCATTGAACCTCTTATGTGCCCCCACTTGCCGCTACAAGTCTCGGCGTTAAAATCACGTGCCTCCACGCACCGCATATATTCTTCACGCGACGTCACGTGCCATCACGCACTGGACTTCCATTCGCTAATGTCATCGGTTACGCCATGTTAGCCCTAGTAACGTCATCAAGCCATACCATCTTGTCAACGCCATGTCATCTTGCTTGGGTCAGCAACACTTCATCACCCAGTCAGCTTGCTTACATCAGCACTCAGTCAACGATTATGTTATCCTGTTGACGTCATCACTGTGACTTTTTGGCACCTTTGACTATTGACTTTGACAGTTGATTTTTTGCCAGAGTTGATTTTTGTAGTCTAGGTGTTCCTTATCCAGAATAAGGATAGGTCTTTTTCTTGTTGCAATAATCGTCACCGACAATCCAACAAACATTTTTGCAACTTTTGCAAACGTCTTGGCCACAATATTAAGACTTGCTATCATCGCAAAAAATTAACTGTTTTAATTTCTGCTGCTACTGTTGCTAACACTGAGAGTGTCCAACCAATGGCTCCTGTCTCTATACAGACTAAGTCTTCAGGATCCTCTTTCACCATTTTCATAGATGACTTTAAAAACATCATCGCTAATACCATTTGTATGGTTGGTAATGCATCTTATTCCTCTTCTCTCTCAGCTTTATCTGGTATGTCTCTTTTCTTTTGGCTTATGGATTCTTCTTGTTGCAACCACATGACAACTCACTCATCCTTATTTTCTCAACTTCATCCTGCACCACACCCTCTTAATATTCGCACAGCTAATGGTTCCACAATGTTCGGTCATAATATAAGCTCTATCTCGACCTCTAACCTCTCGGTTCTTGGGGTTTTTAATGTTCCTAACCTTTCTTACAAATTTTTTTTCTATGGGCCAATTAGCTAAGTTGGGTTATTGCATTACCTTTGATTATTCTGAGTGTATTGTGTAGGATCCGAGGATATGATAGAAGCTTGGGATCAGTCCCAGAGTTGGGTGTATGTTTCCCATGGACAACCTTTATCTTCCACCTATTACTCCTATTTCTATTGTTGTTGTAGCTACCGCAGTTTCTTCATTTCCTTCCCTTGCACTTTAACATGCCCAACTTGGTCATGCATATTCCTCTCGGGTACAACACTTGGCTTCTAGAGGATTGTTAGGTTTAGTATCCACAGAAAATTTTGATTATGTTTCATGTTAGTAAGGAAAACAACCAGCTTTGCCTTTCAATACTGGGAATCAATGTCCACTGATATCTTTGACCTAATTCATTCTGATGTTTGAGGGCCTTCCTCTGTCTCTAGTATTGGTGAATCTCGATATTTTGTTGTCTTTGTTGATGATTATTCCCACTATAGCTGGATTTTTCATATGAAATATCGTTCTGAATTATTGCAAGTATATTCTAATTTTACAAAAATGGTTGAAACTCAATTTTCTGAATGTATCAAAATTTTTCACTCAATATGCTTTCCAAGCTATTTTACATTCTTATGGCATTGTTCATCAACTAATTTGTCCATGTACCTCTTAGCAAAATCATAAAGTCGAATGAAAACTTTGTCATATTCTTGTCATTGTTCGTGTTCTCCTTCTCTCTACCAAAGTCCCTGCTCTTTTTTGGGGCAAAGCTGCTCTTCATGCTATTAATCACATTTCAAGTCCTGTTATCTAAAATCAAACTCCATATGAGTACCTTTTTGGGTCACCTCTAGACTATCATCACCTTCGCTCATTCAGTCCTGCTTGTTTCGTTCTTCTTCAGCTGCATCAGCATAACAAACTTGAGTTTCGGTCTAGACTTTGTTGTTTTCTTGGCTATGGTGAAACTCAAAAGGGGTATCGGTGTTATGATCCTGTCTCTCATCATCTTCGCATCTCCTGCAATGTTGTCTTTTGGGAACATCGCTCCTTTGTCGAGCTTTCTCACTTTCGTGCCTCTCTATCTGCCTTCTTTGTCTTGGAACTTTTTCTAGATGAGCCACATATTCCTCATGATCCTTCTATAGACTTCTCTATCCAACCACCAGATATTTTTGATGCCTCTCCTAGATCACCCTCTAATGAACATGTGGAAGATGAACAGGTTAAAGATGAGCCACCAAACCCTGAGCTTGGGTCCCCTGCTCCAGCTCCACTTGAAGATCTTGCATAAGACATTCCACCTCATCACTCAACCAAGGTAAGATCTATTCCTGCACATTTACTTAACTATCATTGTTATACTACCCTTGTAACACTGCAAGAGCCTCACACCTATTGTGAGGCCCCCACTTTTATGCATTATCTAAAAATCATACTTGGAATTTGGTGACTTTCCCCCTGGGAAATCTGTGGTTGGTTGTAAATGGGTTTACAAGATCAAGACTTGCTCTGATGGGTCCATTGAGCGATATAAAACTCGTCTTGTTGCAAAATGTTCTATACATGGGTATGAGATTGATTATGAAGAGACTTTTGCTTCGGTTGCTCGTATCTTATCTGTTCATGCCATCTTAGATGTTGTTGTTGTTGCTGCCAATAAATGAGACATTTTTCAGATGGATGTAAAAAATGCCTTCCTTAATGGCAATTTAAGTGAAAAATTTTATATGCAACTGTAGACGACTAAATTCTTAGTTCGAAATAAATCAAACAAGTAAAATAGTTTCACAAATGCGAATTTGTATTGATGAATATGTGGTACAATTCACTGTAATTACAAAAGAGTGATCCTCTGATTCCATCTCTTTGAAAGATTTGTTGATTGGAATTGTGGTAATGTGATTTTGATTCGAACACCGAATGTACTTCAATTTAGCTGAAGAATGGATCGAAGATCTTTAAAACGGAATTACAATGAATCTATAGCTATGAGCTTGTTAGAAATTCTTTGTTCTTTGTGTTCTTCACGTTCTTGGCGTTCTTCGTCTTTGAAGGTTTGTGGTGGAAATTCTTCGGTGCTTTAGAGGCTTGATTCCGTAGAGCTTCGTTGATTTATGGTGTGTTGAGGTTCCTGGAGGCTTTTGAGCTTAATTCTAGTGAACTTTGAGATTTAGGAATATGATTTAGATGATTCATCTTCGATTGTTTTTCGTATTTGAAGGTTTGTGGTGGAAGTTCTTCGGGGCTTTGGAGCCTTGAATCCGTAGAGCTTCACCAATTTGTGGTTTGTTGAGATTTTTGGAGGCTTTTGAGCTTGATTCTAGTGACCTTTGAGACTTGGACGAGTAGTTTGGACGATTTTGCTTCGAATGTTGTCTCTATTCGAGGTTGAAGTTCTTGAAATTCTTGGAGGCTTTGGGGTTTGATTCAGACAGAGCTTTTGGATTTCTGAACTTAAGATATCTTCTTCCTTTTGTTTCTTCCTAAATGTCTTAGGAAGGCTTCTATTTATAGGAGTTTAGGGGTGGGTGAGTGACAAGTGGCGAAGTCTGATTGGTGACACATGTCACAGCCTGATTGGTCAGCTTATGTCATCCGCTTACACGTGCTGGATTGCCTGTGTCATCGCTTACACGTGCAGAGCTGCTTGCGTCATCGCATACAGATGCAGGGCTGCTTATGTCATCGCTTACGCATGCTGATGCAGTTTCATGCCTTTATTTCAATGACACTTGGCAAATTTCTATTGGTTTTTGAATAGTGATGGCAAAACCTAGCAGCAGTACGTGGCGCTTTGTAATTGGTTGTATTTTGTGGACTTGGTAGTATGATGTGTCAGCTTGTGATAAGTCGGGAATTTTTCCTCTCTACAGCAACCTCCTCCTAGTCTTTCTGTTGAATCAAATAAGGATTGTCACCTTTGACATGCTCTTTATGGCCTTAAACAAGCTCCAAGAGCTTGGTTTGCTAAGTTCAGCTTCACCATTTCTCACTTAGGTTACATTGCCAATCATTATGATTTTGCCTTATTCCTTTATCGTACTAACAAAAGCACCATTTTACTTCTCCTATATGTGGATGATATGATCATAACTGGTGATGACCGTAGTGGCATTCAAGAACTCAAATATTTTCTCAGTCAGCAGTTTGAGATGAAAGATCTTGGATAGTTCAACTACTTCTTGGGTCTTGAAATCACTCATTTCAAAAATGGTCATTATATTACTTAGGTAAAATATGTTTCTGAACTTTTTTCCCGAGCTGGACTCACTGATATCAAGACTGTTGACACTCCAATTGAACTTAATGCGCATCTGACTCCTTCGAGGGTAGGGGAAACCATTGTCTAATCCCTCTCTTTACAAACGATTGGTTGGCAGCCTAATTTATCTCACTGTTACTCGTCCAAACATTTTTTATGTTGTTCATTAGGTGAGCCAGTATCTGTCTGTTCCGCAATCGACTCACTATGCTACTGTTCTGTGCATTCTTCAATACTTGAAGGGCACTCTCTTTCATGGCCTTTTCTACTCAGCTCAGTCTCCTCTTGTTCTCCGTGCATTTTCTGATTTTGATTAGGCGGGAGATCCTATTGATCGTAGGTCCGCCACTAGTTATCGCTTTCTTCTTGGTTCTTCTTTAATTTCTTGGCGAAGCAAGAAACAAACCCATGTGGCCAACTCTAGTGAAGCAAAATATTGTACCCTTGCTGAAGGTGTGTCCACATTCTCTGCTACTCCTCTTTATTGTGACAACCAGAGTGTCATTCATATTGCTCACAATGATATCTTCCATGAACGGACTAAATACATCGAGATCAATTGTCATTTTATCCGTTATCATCTTTTCCATGGTACTCTCAAGCTATTCTCTGTCTCCTTTAAAGATCAACTTGCAGATATCTTCACCAAGTCACATCCTAAGGGATGCCATCGTGCTTTGGTTGACAGCCTCAAGTTGGTCTCACATCCACCTTGAGTTTGAGGGGGGCCGTTAACGTGTATTGGGTTATGGGCTTTAGGCCCTCCTTGTTTACTTGTATAACACTCTTACTTGTACTGCATACATCTGCCTCCTATATAAAGGCACATATGTATATTCCATTATTATGAGAAATACAATTCACTTATTCAGTATTTCTAACACAGGTAAAGGTGCAAATGACTCATTTATAGTGTATGGTCAATCAGAAAATAACCCCCATAACAATTTCAAGAGTTATGGCAATGGTGGGGGCTCAAGAATCGATAGCTTTCAAAGCTATAGATATAAAGCAAATGTAGGTGACAATTCTTTTCAATCTTATGCTAGAAATTCAAATTCTGGGAAAATGAATTTCGCAAACAATGAAAAATCATTTAACCATGGAAATGACACATTAAAAAGTATTGTAAAGGCACAGTTAATCGTGGTACGTCAATAGGATTCAAATCTTATAGCATGAATTGCACATTTAAAGAGTACATGTTAAAGGGTGTCGCATTTTCTGAGTAAAACAATTTCAACACTTTCACACAAAGTAGTACTATTGGTTCTGTACGTGGTAGTGGCAATTCTGTAAATAGATGGGTGGAGCCGGGCAAGTTTTTCAGGGAGTCTATGTTGAAGTAGGGAAATGTCATGGTGATGCCCGACATTAGGGATAAAATTCCCAAAAGGTCGTTTTTGCCCTGGGGTATTTTGTCAAAATTACCATTTTCGACCTTGCGTTTGTCTGAGATCATGGGAATTTTCCACGCACGAGAGGGCTTGGCTATGGGGCACATGTTGGCCAAGTGCGAGAGGGGTCTGAGCCAGGGTGAAACCAAGCAGTGCATGGGCTCGGCGGAGGACATGATAGACTTTGCAGTCACGATTTTGGGCCACAATGTGGTGGTGAGGAGCACCAAAAATGTGAGTGAGTCAAAGCAAACTGTGATGATTGGGTCAATCAAAGGAATCAACGGTGGAGAAGTGACCAAATTAGTGTCTTGCCATCAAAGCATGTACCCTTACCTACTGTATTATTGTCACTCTGTGCCGAAAGTTAGGGTATGTTTGGTTGGAGTGAAAACAGGGAAGATGGAAAATAAGGAGAGTTAAATAGGGTCGAAAATGACATTTTTCACTATTTAGTTAAGGAGAGAAAATAAGAGAGACAGAAAATAAGGGGAAAATTTTCCCTACGGGCCCACCTTTTTTTATTAATTTTTTTGGGTGATTGCTCTTTTTTGTGTGGTTATTTGTCACTCTTTTTATTTTTTATTTTGGCATTATTCTTTAACAAGGATATATGAGTAAAATTATTCAAACTCATTTTCTCCATCCCTCCACTTTTTTACTCTCAACCAAACAAAAGATAAAATAAAATATTTTCTATCTTTCCACTTTTCCACTTTTCCAATCAAACGCATCCTTAGAGTTTATGAGGCTGACATTCTTAACGTCGAGAGCAAGGCTAAGATCAACCATGGTGTTGCCATCTGTCATCTTGACATGTCAGCATGGGGCCTTTGTGGCACTGGGGTCTAGCCCAGGACAAATTGAGGTGTGCCATCGGATCTTTGAGAATGACATGACATGGACCATTGCTGATTAATATATTAGGGTTTCACATTTTTATAAAAAGTTGATGATAGCATTAATCTCATTGGGCCTAGCTTGGTGTGAATTGACAGGACGAAATAGCAAAATAGCCATAAGTTTCTAACTATATAGTTAGTTGTTTCAGTTTGCAAACTATATAATATACTAGCATCTCGAGTCTAAAAGACTCGATTTTGGGCTATAAATCGATTCTTTGATGCTCGATTTTTATAGTCTGATGTGGCATTTTTTTCACGTGGAATATACCTGAAAATCGAGTCTTAAAGACTCGATTTACAAACCCAAAAAAAAATTAAATCTAAGTCTTTTTTACCATCTGTTCTCGAAATACACAGCCATCAAAATTCATCACCGGGAAGATCAAAAAAACCATTGCCCAGATCCACGGCGAACTGGGTCGCGCGGCCTGGGCGCGACCCAGGCCGCCGCGACCTGGGGCGCGGAGGCCTGGGTCGCGCGACCTGGGGCGCGACCCAGGTTCGCGCTGCCTGGGCGCGACCCAGGCCTCTGCGCCCCAGGTCGCGCGACCTGGGCGCGACCCAGGTTCTCGCGACCTGGGCGCGCGAACCTGGGGCGCGCGGCTGGGTCGCGCCCAGGCAGCGCGAACCTGGGTCGCGCCCAGGCAGCGCGAACCTGGTCGCGCGACCCAGGTTCGCCCCAGGTTCGCGCGACCTCGGGCGCGGAGGCCTGGGTCGCGCGACCTGAGGCGCGGCGGCCTGGGTTCGCGTGGGTCGGCAGCGGCTGGCGGCTGGGCAGATCAGCGTGGAAGAGGAAGAAAGAAGCAGATCAGATCAGGTGAGAAGAGAATGAAACCCAGAAAAAATATAGAGGTACAAAAGATATAAATCGAGTTTCAGATACTCGATTTCTAACTAGGACCCCACGTGGAAAATATGCCACATCAGATGAAATTAGACTATAAAAATCGAGCATTAAAAACTCGATTTATAGCCCAAAATCGAGTCTTTTAGACTCGAGATGCTAGTAAAATATATAGTTTGGAAACTGGAACAACTAACTATATAGTTAGAAACTGAGGGTTATTTTGCTATTTCGTCCGAATTGACACTTTTTATGTTTTGTTTTGATGTTCTTTAATTTATCAATTGGTTGACCATTACCCATTAAAAAAAAAAATTTTGTATGCCAATTTCTATATAATTTTCAATTTCATACTCCTTGTCAATTTTAATGCTCAACAATTAAGACCACCGACCATTGGCTATAAATATCTTAAAGATTGTAACAAGGTCAATGCCATTATCGCAATGGGTCTTTTTACAAGAATTATTATACAAGGTTAGGTTTTATACACTATTACTCCCCAACCGTCTTCGTCCGTCTTCTTTGTGAGTTTAATTTGAAAAGACTAGAAATAACTAAATGTGAACAGCCAAGTAAAAGGCTAAAGGCACCAAGAAATTAGAAAATCAGCAGTATGACTGTATCCATCCATGAAAAATTAAGTAATGTCCAAATTATTTTATGAAAGAAAATATAAGTTTGAAATTGTGAGCGACCGCGACTCTGGCCCACCAATTTTTTCTTAAATTGGGCCTAACTCGTGCAAACAGGTGGGATCGTGATGCTCAAAATGAACGAATTCACTGTAAAATGTACTCCCCTAGATTGAAGGGTTTTACATGGAGTCGCCACTTATTTAATTCAAATAGAAAAATAAGAAAACCTTCAATATAAAAAAAAAATGCTTCTGTTATTATATGACAATTTACATCAATTTTGTAACAAAAATTTACAATGTCTTTAATTCTAGATACAATCTAAGAAAAATAAATTACATTGCTTTATTTCCTAGTTACATTCTAAAAAATGTGAAATTGCATATACAATAGCATAGTCTAGAACCCTTGATCTTGGTTCGGAGGCTAATTTACGAGATGGGAAGGGATTAACCACTCATCTCGCTCGGTAAAACCGGTCTCCTTGGTTAAGGTGGCTAACATCATGTCATGTCAAACAAGTACAAACAATATGTCATACAAACATGTTAATATTTAAGAATTGTAAGCAAATATGTGTTAGGGGAATCTGACATAAAGAGAAACAAAAAAAAAAAAAAAAAAAATTGTTAGATAACAATTTTAATGTAAAGAAAGCATGAAGGTAATGGCATGTTCATCCAAGAAATCAATGTAAACAAAGAATTCCTAGCCTAGACATGTTCATCTAAGCATGTGAAGAAAAGAAAAACAAAGTTGTCATGTTATTTGTCATTAACATAATTGCAAAGAAAAAAAAAACATTTAAACATATTTGATCATCCAAGCAATTATGAAAAGAAGTAAAGGAAAATCCCTTAGACATGTTCATCTAGAGAAAATCAAAATACTTAGACATGTTTGTTCAAGCATTTAACAAAGTAAAATAACTACCTAGACATGTTCATCTAAGTATTCAAGAGAAAGTTGTGTTTTAGCCTAGAAGTGTTCATCTGAGCATTCAAGAGAAAATTTGTGTATTAGCCTAGAAGTGTTCATCTAAGCATTTAAAATGAATATCAATGAGACAAATGGGCATATTCATCCAAGCATATCATGAAAAAAACAAATAATGACTTGTTAAACATTTATTCAAGCATGTGTAGAAAGTTAAGAACATAATTAACTACTTACCAACATAGAACATAAATTAAGGGGGAAGTGATCACTTAAAGAGCTAGGGAGAAAGCAGGAAGTACTCAACTACAACCAAAGTAAGAACAATGGTCGCACAACAACTTTTATTTTCTGCTTTCTCACTAGCTCTCCAGAGAGAATTCGGGGTCTAGAAAATGGAAGAGGTCTTCTCTATTTATAGGGGAAGGGATGGCTTAGCTTTAAAGCTAAGTTATTAGCTTTCTTCTAAAGCTAAGGGAGGAGATAAACCTGTTTAAATGAGCTGGAACGGATTTGGTGTTGATCCTCATTTGAATTTTGAAAGGAAGTTGAAGATGATGCTGAACTTGTGTTATCTTTTGCACCTGTTTTGTAATTTGGCTCTAACTTTCTGCTCAAAATTTCAATTGATTCAAATTAATATTTTCTGAAAAGGAATTCAATTATCTACAATCCAGAAATAGAGAAAAACAAATTTCAATGTTTTCCAGGTTAAAAATGCGATTTAAGTTGCCGTTAAAAATAGTAACTTTTTTTAGCGTTTTTCTGTTTTTGAAATTTTTCAAAGAATGTATCTGTTTTCCTATCCAACTTGTTTTTCAAAAAATTTCTTCTAAAGCTAAGAGAGGAAATAAGCCTATTAGATAAGCTTGATCAGATTGGGTGTTGATCCTCATTTGAAATTTTGAAAGAAAATTGAAGATGATGTAGAATTTGTGTTATCTTCTGCACCTGTTTCGTATTTTGACCATAACTTTTTTCTCAAAATTCTAATTAATTCGAGATTGGTGTTTTTTAAAAGGAAATTTAATTCTCTACAACTTTTTTAGAAATAGATAAAATCAAATTTCAACGTTTGCCAAGCCAAAAATGCGATTCAAGTTTCTGCTGAAGATAATACTTCTTCTTTAAATTTTTTTTTTTCATGGATCATATCTTTCTCTCTCCAAATTGTTTTTCAAAAGAGCAGATAAGATGCCACAAAGGAAAACATTTTTTTATTTAAATAAATAAAATGAAATCCAATCAAAATTCACACTTAATTAATTTTAAATTAATTCTTGTTGGAGCCAATCAAAATTAAGTGTTTAAGATAGGGCGTAATTGGGCCCATCGTGTAGGTAAGCTATGATCATTGAAAATTGATTGCATGATAACTTTTGATCAGGTGGTCCGATCAAAACCCATGACATACCATTATGATCGTTAGAGCATCAAGATTTGTTTTTGTATCATAAATTTGAAGATTTACTGGTTGGTTAAATGCAAATTGTAAAATGGGGTGTCAATAGAAATTTGAATCCTCTTCTTTTAGCAGTCAAATTTATTACTCCTAGGGTCTGTTTGGATATCTTTTATTGTTAAAAATTAAAAATACTGTAGTAAAATAATTTTTAAATATGTAAATAGTATCATGAGACCCAACTTTAATGAAAGATTTTCACAAAACTGTACTTGTGGGTCTTGTGAACAGTACACAGGACCCACACAAAACACCTGCCACAGGACACTATCCAAACCAATGCCTAGATTGACAAGAAGTAAAAGCTAAAATTCAGTGCAAAAGATAGAAAGTGATAAGATTCTGATTTTGATGGAACAAAATCTTTGGTAAGTAGGTATCGGTTCTTACGTTAATGTAAAAAACCAATGATGTAAAGTTTTTAGACCCCTGTAAACTAGATTGTTTAACCTAATTAATTAACCAAGTGAATACTTAGGTTTATTATTCAGAACTAGGTTAAAACAATTACAATCATATCATGTAAAACAGCGGAAATATAAAGAACACAATGATATGATGACCCAGAAAAACCAAACAAGTAAAAAACCTGGGAAGGATTTGACCTAGCTATCTTCCAGGTAAAACAGCAAATCCATTATGAAAGAATTGAAGTTTGTACAATAGCGACTTAGGTCACTAACATCCTATTGCTACCCACTAGTAGAAAACTTACTGACACGACCACGTGCAAGCTCTGAGACCACAGACTCCTTTTTTTGGCCTTTGCAAAACACAAACACCCACGTTTGTGACTTTGAGATCCCACCCAAAGATTTAGCAACACAAACTCTCTCGTTTGTGACTCCAAGACCACCCTTGAAGGTTTAGATCATCAGCACCTTTGATGACTAAAGAAGGCAACAACTTCTACAACACCGAATTTTGAGATTCTTCAAGTAATAACACCTGTAGAAGATATGAGAAAGCTTTTTAGGAACAAAACCCTAATTACAAAAGAAGCACACTCTTCTCTCTCTCTCTCACAAAAACCTTATAAAAACGTGCTTAGGGTTTCCTTTATATAGTGGGAGAAGTAGATTAGAAACCCTAATCCTTAATGGGCTTGAACTGCTGTTTGGGCTTAATTAAAATTCTATAAATACGACTTTCGATCGGTCGAGCTTGTCTTTCGATCGATCGAACTGGGCAGTTGCTGAAATCTTCTTTCTGCAGCCTATATGTTCTTGTGTGTTCATGATTTGCCAATTGTTCTAAACTTTTAGAACCTAACAAATGATAAAATTAAGATAAAATTTTTTAGTGCATTATATTCAGAATTTTCGTATTATTCTATTTACCATTTAAAAAATTACTTTATCAATTATACGATATTATTTTACAATATATTCAACATCCCATTTCTTATTTATCTCATATATTCATTAAAATATTAATTTCACCAAACTTTCTCTCTCTTCCTCTTCATAAAAAATAATTAAAAATACTCACCCACCATCACTAGGAAAAAAACAATATAAAAATGTATACAAGTTGCTACAATGCCATCATAAAAATAGAATGGCATTGTAGCACAATTGCAAATTTTTTTGCAATTGCAAGACTTTGCAAGACCGAATAAGGGGGGTTTTGAGACACTGATGCTAAATATTACTAACATATGGCATATACAACACTCAATGCAAATGCTAGGGATGACAATTATGCCCCGACCTGCAAATACTCAGCCTGGCCCCGACTCGACCCTAATGGGCCAAATTTTGCCCTGCCCGATAAAAAATAGGGTCAATTTGGATTTAAAAAAAAAAAACCCAAAGCGGGTCCGAGTTTTTTCCAAAACCCGCCCTGAACCCAGACCCAACTCGACCCTGTTATATATAGTTACTAAAATACCCTCATATATATACATAGTTATAAACCTTAACATTTCCTATTCCTCATTTCATTTTAGCATTCAGCTCAGAGCTCACACCTTCGCCTCTCATTTCTTCAACTCACAATCTCACTCACTCCCAATCTCACCACCAGCCTAACTGCCCTAGCTCTCACCGTTGTCCCAAGCTGTCTTAGCTCTTTCACTCACTGTCTCACACGACCGCCTTTCCCTCTTCATCGCTCAGCTCTCTCACTCACACAACCACAAGCAGTCAAGCACAGGCACAACTTCATTTCGTCCTCGCCGTCGCTAATCTCACTCCACCTCATTCTCCATTTTTGCCTCTTTTCTTTTTTCTGGGTTTAGTTCGTCAAAAAAATGTGAGTTTGTGTTTGTGTTTGTGATTTTGAAAATCATAGATCTAAAATTTGTGTTTGGTTTGTGATTGTGAAAGGGAAAATTATAGATCTGACATTTGTGTTTGTTTTCTGTGTTTATGTTTGTGATCGTGTTTGGATTTGTGTCTGTGTTTGTGATTTTGGGTCGAAAAATCATAAATCAAAATTTGTGATTCTGATTTTGGGCTTGGCTATGCATGAGGGGACAGGGCCCGTGGGGACCCGGCGGGGCAAGTTTGGATTGAGAAAAAAATCCATTTAATAAAGGGATAGGGTCCGGGTTTTCAAGGTAAACCTGCGGGTTAAGTTCGGGTATGAAAAAACCCGACTCGTTGCCATTCTAATGAATGCTCTTAGATGCTATATTTTAAGTTCAATAATTAAATTCAAATGTATCATTACATTGGATTTTATCATTATTGGAACGAATGATATTATTTATACTTAATTGAACAATATAACTATATATTTGAATTTGATTTAAAAGTAACCTTACTAACTATATTTGAGTTTTTTTTTTTTTTTTTTTTTTTGGGACTAATAAACCGAGCAGATTATTAAAACAAAGCAGAAGCAACATCCTTCCTGCAAGCATTCAAAACTGCAACAAGAAGAATATGCAAATTACAACAAACAGTAGACCATTGTACAATTACAAATTTAGCTAGACAATGGACTGCAATGTTAAGCTCTCTCCTAACCCAGTTAAAATTACAATTAACAAAAAATTTGCTAACTAGATCTGAGTTATTTCCTAACAAAACAAGTTCAGTTAGATCATTTCTTAAGGCTTAAGTTATAGGTAATCGAAGCAGGTAAATAATAAAGAGACTTGGAAAATGAGCATGTTGGGTTGAGCTGATTGTGCCTGTGCAGTCAAAAGCAAAAGCAAAAACAGCATGCATATGCGCAGCTTTGCCTTTGAGTGCAGCTAAAGAAATGCACCATCAAAGTGCTACGTCTTGTAGGGCTTTGATGGCGTAGCTTAGAAAGTAAAAATGGGGACAAGACTCAAGAGGGTCAGGACTCACGCCCACCCAATGGGTCCTTTATAATAAAAGTCCTCTAGATTCCAGTACCACAGTCCACAATGCTGTAAATAGTCTTTCAAGTTTTAACTCTACCACATACACTCAATTTTCTTAATAAAAAAAATTACATAATTGGGAATCTGCAGAACATTCACACTAGCTCATATAAAATTATTGGCTATTTTTAAATAATTTTTTCTTTTAAATTTTAGCTGACACTCACATTATTATCTATTCTATATTCCATTTCATTAAGATATCATTTTTTTTTTAATTAATCTTTTTTTCCCTCTCTTTTACACACAACAATCACCACCTACAAATTCACTATTTTCTTTCATTTACAGAGACAAAAAATTGAAATAAAATTTAAAAATAATTATTTTGCATAAGCTACAATGACTTATATATTTGTACAAACAGCATAACAAAATCCAATTTTGCGTAAATGGTTCACAATATGCGAGTGATTTTTGAGCTTCATTAACTACATTTTAAGGTTTATGTTACTTTCCGCAAATTGATGCGAAGACTCGATCAACGATACAAAAAAGTACGCTCGGTTTAGGTGAAAAAGTTGGTGACGATATCACCATGGACTTTTCCATAATCTCTGGAGAGATAGAAATCTCCAAAATAATAATCCTTCTGACCTATCAATGCCATACCCACTTTTATGCATATGTGTGCTTGCTTAATCAGAATAGCATCGTTTTGACCTGTCTTTTCCATACGCAGTTTTATACATAGTTGTGCTTGCTTAATTAGTATAGCATCTTTTTTCTTTGCTTAGCTTATCAAATCCATGTACAATTATTTAAAATTCTACTTTTTTTGTCCAAGTAGAATTATACTTATGTGTTCATCAAAAAAGTACAACTATACTTACGTGAATCCTGACCAATTTTATGGTCCAGTTGTCTAATATCCCTCATTTTTATTGTGTATTGAACTTATCAGCCATAATTTTTCCTTCAAATTTCAAGTTTCAATGATTCTTCTTCAATTTTGAGTCTTAATATTTCTGTGGTTCTTGCAGATTATTATTACACTTCGACTTTTTTTGGTTTGGGGTGGCAAAGATAATTATGAGCTATAATGTCATGCATTGCACGCTATACATATTAGAAAAACATGTATAACACTATAACCTGACGTGAAATTGAGGACTTTCTACATATGCTTGGTCACATTCTGCATTCTTGACCAGTGAACAAAGTTCCGTGATAGTGTCGATAATGACTATGAGTTTTTTAGGTTCACGTGCTGATAATGCTCTGAGAAAGTTCTATTGATAGTCAAAGTGGATGAATATTGTCAAATCAAGTTCCAAATTAATCCCCATGGTTTTCGGTAATGAGTCTTATAAACAGGGACGGAGCCAGAACATGAAGTTAGGGGGGGCAGTTTTACTGTTAGTTGCGCGCGGTGGCTCTAGCTTCCGGCTCAGTTGCTTAACAGCTAATGAAGGTTTTTTTTTTTTTTTGTGTTTTTTATGTGTGCATCTAGGTATAGACAAAATTATTTTGTTTAAAGTTTTTTAAAGGGTCAGGTTGCTTGTTTTAGGTAAAATTGGATGATTGAGTTTAATTGTTTATAGCTTTACTATTGGTAATTTTTGTTGTTGAATAATTTTTTTGGGTTTGTTTATTTTTCTTTAGATTTTAGATCTGGCCTTTAAAGGAGGAAAATGCTAGAATTACAAACTTTTTTTACAAATTATTAATGTGGTGAGTGGTTATTAGTAAGTAAAAATGCGATGTAAGTGATGGGCCAGATGCAAACCGATAAAAGTTTACTACTACAACAGTTTGTAAAAATGTTATAGAAAATTTTGTGGCTAGAGTAGTACTCCTAAAAGAATCAATGATAATATTAAAGGGAGCAAAGTGTGATTTTATAGAACAAAATCACTAAAATTGGTGACTATGTATATATTAATTAAAAAAAATAAAAAATTAGGGGGGGCCATTGCCCCCCCTAGTCCAAGTCTCCCTCCGTCCCTGCTTATAAATCATTTAAAAGTAAAACATTCTTCTTAAATACCACACTTTATCACCAATTTTATTATAACTCGAAGATTCATGTATGTGATCGTCAAAATATCATTTTCATACGGGTCTATCATTATTTAATATTAGCCGCAAAAATTTACCTCTACTAATGGTAAATGATTTCATGCATACATCACATAAAAAAAGTCACATACTCAAAATGATATCTCGAACAAAAAAAATGTTTAAAAAATAAAAAGTCAAATATTCCATCAAATTATAACACTTTATACATGTTTTTGTTTTACTTAAACTATAATTTTTACTGTATCTTATATCTCTATTAGAAAGAGAGAGAGATTATAGTAGTTATTACTATTACTATTTGCAAGCATAGTAGTTATAATCGTCATTAAAAATTAAATCAAATTAGATAAAATCTCTTATTAGTCAAATAAGATATACCAAAAATAAATTAGTGTTTGACTTGAAGCTGATGATAAAGAATTACATCATAAAACGAATATCATAGGTTGAAATTCTGTATTATATATATATATATTAAAAAAAAATCCATAAAACCAACATTTATCTCTTTAATTATCACCTAAAACCAAATAATAATGAAACCCCAGAAAACTTAAAAACTGGTGGTTTAATTAGAAAAAAAAAAAAAAAAAAACCAGATCAATTCAAGTAGGTTTTACAACTCAAATGATTCACAGTTCACCACTATATATAGCCCCCACCTCTTGCCCCCATCCCTTGGGGTCCAAGCCTTGTTAAAACCTCTTGAACTCTTTGATTATCCTTGTTGGAGCAGGAGGCTTAGCCTAATAAACAGAAAGCGTTGTCTACATTGTCCCCAAACTATAGGGTAAGTTGTAATTGTAAAGTCCTTACAAAATTCTAAAATGGACTAATCAACCCCTAGATTAATTTATAACAAGTAAATTGCCCCTATCATTAATTAATTAATACCACCAATTAATAATAAAATCATCCAATAGCCTTAACTTGTTCAAACAAAAACAATTTCAACATATAAGTCCAAGACTGATAATAGCACCAAACTGATATTACTTTCATACAGAAAGTCCAATATTATGGTCGAGGCAAAAAATTAATTAAAAATATATGAAATTTTTTTAGAAAATTATTTTTAATTTATCTTGGAGTAATTCGATGCATATTGAAGAAAAGCCTAAAAATCTCTAATTTTTTAGTTGTGATTTTAGTGTTGAAATAGAGGTTTATTTAGGTAGGAAGGTGATGTTTCTACAACACTAGTCCCTCTGGTAGGTGTTAAACCTCCATTTGTCCCCGGCCTACAGAATTCAGGTGGGAAGGTGATGTTTCTACAACACTAGTCCCTCTGGTAGGTGTTAAACCTCCATTTGACCCCGGCCTATAGAATTCTTTTGGCGTCGAATTGGTAAATCACCCAATTTCATATCTTCTTCCTTGGTTATTTTTTTAATTATATTTTTGTTAGTTACAATAATAGAGAAATGGAGATTAATTTGAACTTTGGTTCTTTTAATAAAGAAGAATATCAACATGCTATGCCATTATACTTCAAGACTCTTAGCTATCTGTAGTTCTATGTTAACGATTGGGTAGAAGTTAAGTACAATTCCTTTAGGTGCTATATCTTAAGTATCCTAATTAAATATAAACATGTGATTGTATTGACTAATAAATCACATATTTGAATTTAATTATCAATGGCAAAAACAACAACAATTTTGCTTGATTGGTTAATACTAACATGTAATTTAATTCAATTAAAAAACTTAATCAAAATAATCTACATAAGTATATCTAAGTTTTTCCATTTGTTTAAGGAGTACTTATCAGGTAGTCGATACTATACTGGTACGTATACCGGTATTGAAACGTCAACGTTTTGTACTGATTTAAATACCAGCCGTATCGGCCATGTACCGGCTAATTTCGGGCAATATTGGCTGGTACAAAAAAAAAAAAAATTTTGTTGTTGTTGTAATTTTTGAATTTTTTTAAAGGCAAAATGGTAACTTATTTGCATTAGCTTATTAGTATTATTTTTTTTTCTTAGCATGTAATGAACAATTAAGCTTTCTATTTTTTATATTGTGTTTTTTTTTTAATTGATGCTAAAGTCTAAAACCTTGAATAATTTGTTCTGAATTGAGGTAATATTTTACGGTAAACTTTTATATTTATTATAGTACACACACACACACACACATATATATTTATTTATTTATTTATAAATATAAAAAAATGGTAAACCCGAAATGTTACACCGGTATTAACGGATACCGAAATATATCGTTTAACTGGTCAAATTAGTACAATCTTCAGTATGAGATTGACTGCCATGGTACTTATTGTTAATTTAGCATATCTTATTTTGATTAGTGAGATTTTTCATAAAAAATGTTAGATACATTAGAGTTTGTTTGGGCCTAAACGTGTTATAAAGCCCAATATGTACTTGCAGAGCAAGCAACATAGTCCTCCTGCAAGAAACATAGTCCTTCCAGGATTGGAATAGGGTTCAACTAGGTTTTATATAAATATTTTCTATTGGGTAATTCTGTATAACGTATATTTATTGCTTCTTTTTAAGGGATGCGATGATTTCTTAGTGAAGTAAAAGGTAAACTATTGTTGGTGGATTGAGTAATGAGTGTAGATATTGTGCTTTGTTTGACACATTGAACTCATTATTTGTTTATGCTCTCTTCTTCTTTTTGTCTTAAGGATATGGATGTCTCTATTGCAAATGTCACACCACTTAATTGTGATAATCAGAGTGCTATTCAAATTGCTCACAATCTCGTCTTTTGTGAACAAAAAAAAAAACTAAGATTAACTGTCATTTTATTTATCATCACCTTCTTCATGGGATTCTTTTATCTTTGATATTTTGCTTTTGAGGACCAGCCTACTAACATCTTCACCAAGTCCCTTGTTCTTAGTCATTTTTGTCGGTTTTTGTCCAAACTCAAGCTCATCTTTGATTTTTCGACTTGAGTTTGGAGGATGTTAGATATATTAAACCTATTTAGGCCTAAACGTGTTGTAAAGACCAAATATGTAATTGCAGGATAAGCAACCTTTAGTCCTACTAGAATTGGAATAGGGTTCAGCTAGGTTTTGTATAAATATTCTCTACGGCCTATAGTAAAATCAATTTATTTTGCTCCCTTTTCATAGAGCCTTTAAGCAAAGATGGAGTCAGGATTTGAGTTGAAGGATTATGCATATCATCTGTGTTTAATATTTGAGACCAATTTGAAAAATTAAAAGCTATTCATTTGAATACTAACTGATATTTTATTGTATTTATTAAACAAACTTCACAAAAAGAAATCATATTAATTATATTGTATTTATCCATTGATCATCTTTTTCTCATGTGAATAATCCATATTTCAATTTTATTAGAGCCAAAACTCAAGTAGTGAATGACACAATTTTTAATAGTTAGATAAACATTATATGTAATTTATGTAAAATTTTGGTTAATTTAAATTCATAAAATGTTCAATTTATAATATCTAAAGCTATACTACGAACATTTATTATATATTCATCTTCATACTTTTTTGCTTGTATACAAATTTTCATGAACAAATTACTTTTAAAATATTGAGATCCTATTTTCATTTTTTGACTATCTTAAAGCTAACAATAGTGTTTTTTTTTCTTCCTTTCCCCTCCCTCGTATTATATTTTTGTATGGTTTCTAATCCATAATAGCTAGACAAGTTTCTCTAATAAAGAAAACATAATAGACATTGACTATCTTAAAATAATAATAATAATAACATATAATGTAAAAGATAGCTTCTTATAACTATATGAACAAGAAAATTTCACAGAAGAAAAAGAAAAAAGTCCATATGTTATAAGTTAATAAGTAGGGAGGGGGGTTTATCAAGCTTCACGATGGGTGGTAGCTTTCCAATGGGTGTGTGGTTTGCTTTTGACATTGTTAGAGCATCCACAGCAGTGGAGCTAAAAATTTAGCAATTTAGCTCCACCAAAAGTTACTTTATCTATTTTACCTACACACATGCTGTAGCAGTGGATTTATTTTAGCTTTCAACACAATAAAATAATATAAACATCACAATAAAATAATATATCTACTACAATAAAATAATACATCTCACTACAATAAAAACACCACAATAAAAAGGTAATGTGAACACAAAATAAAAAATTAATTTTTTTTAACTCTCATGAACAGTGCACATCTATCTATAGATGTGCACTGTAGCAATGAGCTAAAAAACTTGTGGTTGTTCATTGGTTCCTTTAGTAAAAGAACTTAAACTTCTGTGCACTGTAGCAATGAGCTAAAAAACTTGGGTTGATCAGTTCAGGGCTTCTTTTATTGTAGGGACACACTTAAACTTCTGTGCAAGGCATGCTATAGTAAAAGACTTGAGGTTGTTCATTGGTTCCTTTAGAATTTACAAGTTTTGCTCTGTTTCAAAACCAAAGAAACGTAACAGAGTGGCTTTCAATGATCTTTAACAATGGATTCCAAATTTACTCATAAAATTGAAATTTCTGTGAACAAGGTTTTACGTAGAAAATAGAAAGTGCTCTCAGGACTCTTAGCACGTTCATGAAAACATTAGGCTTCGACAAGGTGACAAAGGTATTAATATTATTGGACACTTTGATTTTACGTGCCTTTTTCAACCTCTCTACCCCACAAAATTTGTCCTAGGTGCACTGGTCGTGCAATGAACTTAGCCATTTGTTTTCACACACAATGAAACCATACAAAAAGAGAGCTAGCCATCAAACATGTTACTGTCTCGCTCGCATGGCTATGCTTTAATTTATGATTGAGATGTTTCTAATTCTGAGAAAGCAAAGACACTTACGGACGTCTTTTTAATTTCCTGATGTATCCATGTGTATATATTGTCATCATTAGGTCATGTGGCAAAAGTGGTTCAAATTGTTGTCATATTGTATGGTGTTCTTTGAATCGACTAGATAGATCGTTAATTGCAATAACAAAATCACAAGGAACGAATATTATTGGCCATGTTTTAAACTTGTTTCTTATTGGTTTAAGTACATGACAAGAGTTTGGGTCAATTAAAGTCTCAACATTTTAAATCAATCTTATCTCTAGATTTTTTTTTATTGCTTTATCCAACGTGCAAGCCAGATTTTCTCAACAACTTGCTTGGAAGGTTCGAAGACCACCCAAATCGCTCTTTTTCTTTTCTTTTTTTTCGATTTGTTTTGTTTTTGTTTTTGTTTTGGATCATGAGTCTTGTGTTTAAGTGGTTATGTCTACTTTCAATTATGAAGATAATCAATGTTCAAATCCACCCATTGTTGTAAATTATTAATCTTTTTTTTAAATCAAAATATATTATTGGTCACTAAAGTTTACTAGAATGCCTAGTTTTTATAGTTTTAAATGAGATCTTTTAATTCCCAAAGTTTAAAAAATAAACACTATTGGTCCTACATTTCTAGAAGTACATTACTTTGGTTTTTAATACGATCTAAGAATAGTATTTTTTATTACATACAAGTTGTTTTACATACATCCCCAAAAGCTATTGAAATCATGAGTTGAAGTTATGATTTCCAAGTTGGAATGGTTTTAGACACAATGTAAGAAGAGTAGTTTAGTTGTTTTTAGGGGTGTGTGTAAAATAATTTGTATGCAACAAATTAAACCCATTTAAGGATGGAAAGTACATTGTTTTGGTTCTAGTTACAATCTAAGGAAAGAAAATGCATAATGCTTTGTCATCTAGTTACAATATAGGAGAAAAAACAAAAGAAGAAGCAACATTTCATAAATAATGAATTGGTTTGTGAACATAAGACTTAAGTTTGGATGTTAGCTTACGGCAATGGGAAGGTGTTAAGCACTCATCCATCTAACTAAAAGATCGATCTTTGTGAAATTAATGGCCATATCATTTTATGCACTCACTCAAACATGTCATCATGCTGTGTAATGAAAGGAATAAAAAATGTTCAGGATGTGGATTTTAAAGAAATTAAAATCTACTAATATGTGCATGATAATAATATTATATGCATAAATATGATAATTAACTCATATCATCAAAAATCATGATTTCATACAATTTACTACAAAAAGAATTAATTTTTTAAAGATATACATACATGCATGAACTCTTTCATCTGATTTGATGGCAAATTCCATTTAAGAATGTGGATCTCTTTGATGCACTTGTCTCATTGGATCAATCTATGGATATTCCACTTAGGTCTTTGAGGGAGTTGATCTTGTGTGGTGTGTAGGAGATTGTAGCATTGTAGTGTTTGTAAAATGACTGATTGTAGGAATAGTTTTTGAGAAATGGGAAAAATGAATGCTAAATATCTTTGTAAAGAGTGATGTTGCATAGAAGCAACCTAATGTGTCTCTCAAAATTTTTGCATAATCTATCTTGGAATTTTTTGAATTAGAGTTTCCCCTGGCATCAAAATCAATTGCTCTTTTTAAAAAAAATTTAAAAAATTATTATGATAGATGCTTGTATTTATAGAAGATAGTGGAGTGGGAAGTCTCAATTTCCCTCCCATCCAACTATCTAGGGTTTTTTTTGAACTCGGGATTACCATCAAGAACGTTTAGATTGAAGTTTGAGTTGAAAAATGAGCCCTAAAACTCTGAATGCTAAAGTTACGGGGATAAAGTGCTGGTCATCGCTTACTATTATGTGCAAAAGTGCTAGTCAAAACTTATACGTATGTGACCAAGTGACGATTGATCAGACTTTGAACATTTAACTCCTTGGCTCCAATTTCAAATTTTGAGCAATTTTTAGTTGATTCTTTTAATTATTTTGAGGATAATTACAAATTTTAAGCCACTTTTTGAACCTTTCATTGATTGAATTAAACCTTAAATTATTTAGGAGTTTTGAATTTAAATTAATGGACTAATCAAATTAAAATTCAAAAATTATAATTATTCACAGGATTTATATAATGCTATTAATTACATTCTTGTCTTAAAATTTAAACAAGTGGGATTTGGCATAGATTTGATTTTAATTAATCTATTTAAAATCCAATCTAAATTGAATTACCATGATCATATGGTTTAAGTTCTAGCTTGTAAAAGTGCATATGAACCTTTAATTCTTGATGTGGCATGATCTTTTGATCAAATGGTCTGATCGTTGCATCCAACTTATCATTTTGGTTGTTTTGAAATCTAGTTTATTGTAGGACCAATTTCGTGTCCATCCCACAGTTTAAATGACGTTTTGAAAGATTAATGTTTCATGAAGAGTTATAAATTTACAAAGTGCAATTTGAGTAGTCATCATTTCATAAAGGCGCCAATTCAAATGAAGAGTAATGATATTTCAATTAAATCTCTCCATTCTTTATAAATTAAGGGTCAAAATAGATTCATTTTAAGGGTTTGTTTGGGATGCACTTACCTTGCTGAAACTAAAAACTTTTTGCTGAAAGTACTGTAGATAAATATAAAAGTTAGTTGAAATAGTACCAAAAAGTGCAGTGAGACTCATAAATAATAGCAAAAATAAGCTAAATAGTCAAATAAGTTGGCAAAAATAATCTTTGCCAAACAAGTGTCTGGGATCCGCTTATTTTACTGAAAGTGAATTTTTTTTGTTGAAAGTACTGTACATAAAGGTAAAAGTTAGCTGAAACAGTACAGTGGGACTCATGAATAGTACCAAAAAGTGCAGTGTAGCCCATGAATAGTAATAAAAATAAGCTAAATAGTAAAATAAACTGGCAAAAAATAATCTATCCAAATGGATACTAAGTATCGTGTCTCTCATTTCTCTAATAAATATATAGGAGCATTCCCATTAGGTGTGCTATACTAAATGCCATTTTACCACATTAAAACATACTTTATCAATTTTAGTACATCATTTTACAATAAGTTATATGTTAGATATTCTATTTTAACATTACACTACAGTAAAATAATAATTAAAAAAACCCAGCTTTTGTATTGTAGAAATAAAAAATCGTACCGTAGCAATTTTACAGTACAATTCTATTAGTGCAAATTGTTATTCAATTTGAAACACCTCATGCTACAGTACAATTTTTATTTAATAGATAATTAAAAAAATTATTATATAATTATACAACATGCTACAATACAATTCTATCAATACAATTGTACTGTAGCAAGTTTGCTAAAAATGCTACAAATTTTAGCATATGAAACACCTCATGAATCTTGTTTTTTGGTGCTTGGTGTGTCAAAAGCCAAATATTTGACATTTGGAACGCCTAATGAAAATGCTCCGAGGAAATTTCAAAATTGTTGTTTGCAATTATTCAATTACTGAGGGGTTGTTTGGTAGTGTATCTTAAATAACATTTTTCTGTATTTAAACAATATTATACATATTTTTACACACTTTTTTACCCACACATATTTTCAAAAAATACAAATAACATTACTAAACGGACCCTGACTTTGTTGTATCTTGTATTTGAATTTTCTATATCAATGTTTTTTACATGCCTAAAAATTGCATTAATTTTTTATCATTGTTTTTCTACTTAGTAAAAGTCTTCAACAATACAAAATTGAGGGACTAAATTTGACCTCTATCCTATACATAATTGAAAGACCATGAGGTCTATCTTTAACACCCTTTTTTTTACATCATGAGGTCTCTCTTTTGTGGTACTGTGGTACATTGGTACTTTTTTTTTTTTTTGGTAATCTGGTACGTTGGTACTTCAATAGACTACTCTCTTAGATGCGTGGACCTCAAATATCCCACATGCTATGAGAGAAATGAGAAGAGAATAATCTCAACCGATTTTTTTTTTCATTTTTTTTTATTTGACAAAAATGAAAATTACAACTGCTAAGTTTGACTAATTGTCATTTTGGTCATAAAAGTTTTTTTTTTTCATTCTATAAGTTCATATTTATTGTAACCATTAATCCTTCCATTTCTTTATATATTTTTCCGTAAGAAAGTCTAAAGATGACAATAAATGTGAACTTATAATACCAAAATGACAAAAAATAAAACTTACATAACAAATATGATAATTGACCAAATATAATGGGCCCAATTCGCATTTTTTTTCTTAAAGAAAAGTTAATAGTTTTTTATTCTTAAAAAATTATTTTTAATAATTAACAGAAGTTAAGGACAGGCAAACTTACAGTATCAGAAAGTGTGAACTTACCGGACCAAATTGACAAATATGAAGCTTAAAAGACCAAAATGATCACTACTACTGTTTCAAAACCATGTTGCACACAGCAACCATATATACCTCATCCGTTACATCAATGATCAAACACTACTATTTGAGAGGTTTCCTACAAATTTACTACACTTCTTAATTGAACGGAAAAGAATCTTCTGGCCCTACTTGAAGATCCGTAGCCAAATGACCTTTAATTTTGATTTTCTGGAAGGGTCCCATATAGAATTTAACGTTGAAATGTTGAATTAGAGGTTGAAGCAATAATATTTTATGAAATGAATCTTCCACTGTCTGTAGCCCTATTTAGAAGACTAAAGAAGCTGATCCAATAATGAATTGAAAATGCATCTTCCTTCTAGCAAGTATGGAAGTTTGAAAAAGATGAACAAATGCAGGAAAGATAAATGACTATTGTGATTTTCTTGACTAACTAATTAGTTTCATTGGATGATAATTGATAAGTTGACAAACATCCTTCAAATTTTCTGGGAGAGAGTTTCACATCTGAAAGGACGTCATCTCCAGTTCTCCACCACGACTTCAATTTCAGACCAAAATAAGTGTATCCTGGGCCTTGAAAGTTTCCAATTAAGCTCATTAAAACTCATAAGAAATCTTTTTTTCTTTTTTAGAATAGTAAGAGCATTAGAATCAGTACCCCTGAAATAGTTTAAGGGAGCAATTTAAGGAAGAAACCCAAAAAAAAACAGCCCTACAAAGGCAAACTCTTTCAAGTGTAAATAATCATCGCCTTAAGGATCGATATTGTTCTATACACACTTTAAAGTGACATTAGTAATTGGAAGACCACATGATAATGTAACATTTTTTTTTTTCATCTGGAGATGTCTCTTCCCATACTTTAAAATCTATTCTGATCTTATGGCCAGTATGAATAGAAGAGAATAAATAGGAGTATAGTAAAATTTGACAATTAGGGTTACAAAGGATTGAGGAGAGAGAAAGAGATGGGAGCAAAATTTTTCTCATGCGACATTTGCAAAACTTCTCTCACATATATATGTGATGTAAGATTCAGACACTTGACCCCCACAGATATTCGAAAGCAATCTTTGCATATACCTATTGCATTAGGTAAAACATTACTTATGTAACAACCCAAAGAAAAATGCTAGCCACGTCTGTACTATATCTCAAAAGGATTAGTCACAATTGAGGCTCCTTGCAGTTGTTAATAAAGCCCAGTTCAATCCAATAAATACCCAATGTGGGACTCGTCACATACTCACACACATCACACAATCAATCAAATTGGGCATCACAATCTCCCCCACTTAAATCCTAACGTCCTCGTTAGGGCCCACTTTGTGGAGTAGTGTCTCCGAGCTCATACGAAGTTATCGGGCCAGCTCTGATACCATATGTAACGACCCAAGGAAAAGCGCTAGCCACATCTGCGCTATACCTCAAAAAGACTAGTCACAATTGAGGCTCCTTGCAGTTATTAATAAAACTCAGTTCAACCCAGTAAATACTCAATGTGGGACTCGTCACACACCCACACACATCACACAATCAATCAAATTGAGACATCATAGCTTAAGACTTGAGAGGTTTCTTACAAATTTACTATTGGGTTAGAACATCCACGTCAGTGGGTTCATAATCTTCTAAAACACAAAAATTCATTCATTTTACACATTTTGACCAAAAAAACATCTACATCAGTGGAAGTAAAATTGTGTATAAATACACAATTGTTACAGTAACTGTGCATATATGCACAGTTATTATAGCACTTATATTTACTATTTTAATAATTTCTTCTCTCTCATTGTCTCTGGGTTTCGGTCATCTCACCTCACTGTCCCTTTCTTCATTTGAGCAAATCATGCCTCCATTGCCGCCAATCATCTTTTACTTGTCGCTAATAAATCATCAAACCATGCTGATCAAATCATCAAATTGTCAGTAGGTTTTGGGTAGGGTGGGTGATGAATGGGTTTGAAATTGAATGGATTTGGGATTGAGTGGGTTGGTTTTCTTTGATGATGGTGGCTGGATGTGGAGTGATCATTTGTAGTGATGGGCTTGTGCGAGAGAAGGGCAATGAGGAAAAGAATAATAAAAATTGTAAAAGAATAAATGTTTTATTTAATAAATATGTAGAATAGATTGATATAAGTATTTTGTAAAAATATATGTATAAAATAAAAAAAAAAAGACTTTTTGTAAAAAATAGGCAAAAAATTTGTATTTACTAATATGAATGCTCTTCGAGTGTCGTTCTTGGACGGAAAAGCATCTTCTGCCCATAGCTAGCTAGATTCTAGGGACCTCGCTCTTCTCGTAGAGTTGTAGGGTCCCCTGTAGAAAAGTTGATGCAATAATGCTTTACAATACATCTTCCATCTGGCTAGTACGGAAGTTAAAAAAAAAATCCAATAAAGGAAAGAAATATTACTACAATTGATTTTCTTTGCTTATTAAGTTATACGGTGAGAAAATATTTGGATAGAATTTATTGTTGAAAATTAAAAATTAAAAATTAAAAATATTGTAGCAAAATAATTTTTAAATGTGTAAATAGTACTGCGGAACCCATTTTTAATAAAAAATTGCTAAAAATGTACATAAATAGTGCCCACACAGTACGCATACTGTGCGCACAGTGCGCGCTTGTTCCCGCAGCAGAAGAAAAAAAAAACAAAACACAGGCACAGTATAATAAGCTGGATCCAAACCAGCACTAAGTTTCCTATTTTTTTGATCGCATGATAACTGAAAAGTTGGCATGACATCCTTCAAATTTTATTAGTAGATTTTTCACATCTCATAAGAAGGGGGCCACCTCAACCACCGTTTATTTAGTTAAATATTAGCATTAAAATATCATATTAAATATAATATACTAGGATACGAAAGTGAAAATATAAATTATAAAATATAGTAACACACGAGTGATTCAGCTTAACAGTGATTCAGCCTAATGGTTTATATTTATTGAGAAAACCCTAAATTTACTATTGGGTTACAGTGTTGTTCTTGGACGGAAAAGCATCCTCTGCCCATGCCCAGCTAGATTCTAGAATGACCTCGTTCTTCTTGTAGAGTTGTAGGGTCCCCCATAGGAAAGTTGATGCAAGAATGCTTTACAACGCATCTTCCATTTGGCTAGTACGGAAGTTAGAAAAAAAAAAATCCAATAAAGGAAAGAAATATTACTATAACTGATTTTCTTTGCTTATACAGTTATACTGTAAGTTTCCTCTTTTTTTCTTTTTTTCTTTTTTTTTCCAAAATAACTAATAGGCAAAACTATATTATTAGTCTCTAAAGTTTATTTTATGAGTACAATTAGTCCATCAAGTTTTAAGTGAATATTATTAGTCTCTCAAGTTTTAAAATTAAGCGTTGTTAGTCTTTTTTTTAACTACCATTAATATTATTGTTTATGTGGTTAACGGAATAGTGATGTGGTATTTACAAATTGATGCGAACTTAAGTGCCAACTGCCACATCAACTATTTAATTATAAGGTTGCCGCATAATTTTTTAATTGATTATTATATATTATAGATGATCAAAAAAGATTATTATTTATTATAATGAAAAAAAAGTGATTTGCTTCAGCCCCTCCCTTTCTCCTTCGCCGCTTTCAATTCTCCAATCGAATAACTGAGCACTTCAAAGCCAACAAAAATCTTGTGAAGTGAGTATTGAGTTGAAGAGATCCACCTTTGAGCAGACAAGTCTTATAAAACTAACTCTCTCTCATGCAAATTCATTAACCATAAATTCTTTCTTGTTAATGGGAATAGTCTAAGATTGGGTGCAGCCGGGCAGGAAACCCAACATAGATCTGTGCAATAAAAGGCAATCTTGCACCCAAACTTAAATCTATGTAATAAAAAGTAGTCGGTAATACCCACGAATGTTGGTTGGAGGAGGGGTAAATAAAAAAGGATTAAAGATTTCTAATGAAATGGGTTTAAACCTTTTCATGTTAACAAAATAATAAATAAATAAAAATAGTGACTCACATGCTAAGTTGCAACCTGGCAAATTTTCCAACGTGGCTATTACAATATATATACACTTACACTTAGTTTGTAAAACATTTTGAAGTAAAAAGATGCTAGGTAATTGTGTTGTTAGCCACATAGGTAATAATATTAACGGTAGTTAAAAAATAACTAATAATGCTCAATTTTGGAACTTAATGGGCTAATTGTGCTTACTTTAAACTTGAGGGAGCAATTGAGCTCACAAATAAACTTTAGGGACTAATAATGTACGTAGTTTCGCCTAACTAATAAGTTGACATGACATCCTTCAAATTTTATTTGCAAAATTTTCACATCTCATAGGAAGGAAGCCATCTCAACCACGATTTCATTTCCATATCAAAATAAGTTGGGTCCTACCTCAAAAATTCCAAGCACGTTAAAACCCTTAATAAATCTCCTTTTTTCACTTTAATTAATTTTAGATGAGTAAAAAAAAAAAAACTAAAAGACTAAAAATACTAAAAAACTAAAATCACAAATAATTTTGCAAAATTATTTTACAAACGATTGATGTAATGAGTAGTTATTTATAAATAAAAATGTAATGTTAGTAGTAGATCCAATCTTCCAGATAAGAACTAATAAGAACTTGCCATATCAATATTTTATAAGAATGTTGTAAAATATTCTATACATGTAACATTAATCCCTTTAAAATAGGGTAAGGTAGCAATTTAGAGAAGAAACCTAAAAATACACGCCCAACAATAGCCTCCTAACATATTCCTCATTTTAGGATTTTGCTATAGTTGCTCCTTATCTTTAGGGAGCACCGTTCATTTCCCAAACATTTATTTTCTTTTTTGCATTCTCTCTCTCTCTCTCTCTCTCTCTCTCTCTCTCTCTCTCTCTCTCTCTCTCTCTCTCTCTCTCTCTCTCTCTCTCTCTCTCTCTCTCTCTCTCTCTCAAAATGCACTCATATGCTTACAGCATTCTTATCAAAGATTTCAAATGCTAAATATGTTATTTTTAGCATCTAATTCTAAAAAAGCACACTACATTAGAGCACTTGCAGCAGTGGAGCTAAATAGCTATATAGCTATTTTAGCTCCACCAAAACACCAAAAAGAAGCATGCAGCAATGAGCTAAATCTATATTTTTTTAGCTCATTACTACAGTGCACATCTATCTATAGATGTGCACTGTTCATGAAAGCTAAAAAAAATTTAATTTTTTATTATGTGTTCACATTACTTTTTTATTATGGTGTATTTATTGTAGTGAGATGTATTATTTTATTGTGGTAGATATATTATTTTATTGTGATATTTATATTATTTTATTGTGTTGAAAGCTAAAATAGATCCACTGCTGCAGCATGTGTGTAGGTAAAATAGATAAAGTAACTTTTAGTGGAGCTAAATTGCTAAATTTTTAGCTTCACGTTGTGGATGCTCTTAAAGGTGCTATATCCTATAAATTTTGACATTAAGCTCTAGTGGGCTCTAGCAACCCACTCTAGTAAGATGTTAAAAAAAATTATTTGTTTAATCAAACAGGTACATGGTAGTTAATTGAAAACATAAAGAAAAAATAAAAAAAAATATTTAAATGAAGTGGTAAAATAATAGAACTTTTAATGTTGGTTGTATTATAAAGTGAGTTATTAAAATGAATAAAGTAAGTTTTGAGATGTTAAATGCTATATTTTATAGCATTCTTGATGAGAATGCTCTTAGACTTCTTTCTCTCCCTCTCATAAATCACGGTGATGGCTTCTTGGATACACATCATTCTCTCCTCCTTCCTTCACATTGTCGTCAACGCTACAAGCCAAACTGTTCACCAACTCTTGCTACTTCTGTTCCTTCTCTTGCTAGTTCAGAGATGCATTAGCTCAATAATTTGGATCTTAGCAAGTAGGTCGTCAGAACTCAGAGGCCCTGCTATTGCATTTCCAACCATGTGGGTTTGATTTGTGAATTTTGCTTGGTTGTACACTTTGATATTTGATGTGGATGTTTTAAGAACTAATTAGCTAAAATGGAAAAAACAGGTTCTTATCTTGAAATAGGGAGATAAGTTAAAGAAATTTGATGCTAATGCTCTGCTAACAAAGTGCAATATTATTTGAAGTCTTGATTTTTTGAAAGGTGGCCATTCAAATGAAGAGTCACTATTTTTCCAATTTCAAGTGCTTGAAATCAGAAAAATTATTGTGTATACCTAATGTAGCACCTCTTCCTTTCACATGAATGTGGGTCACATGTATGAAGCTAGCTCACATGTGAACCTCATCTATATGTAAGGAAACGTATAGAACATTGGATGTCCTGAATAATTTCACCTAAATAGATTCATTACAATTTACATTTTTTTTTAAAATTTATTACTCTAGTCAAATACATATTTTCCTCGACAATTCTAGCTCTTAGGAATAAAATTCAGATTTGATGTAAGCAGTTGGTGACTTTTTTGTCTCGTCTCGAGTCCAAATCTTCTGTCCCACAGTTTCCGTTCCACTCTATACTCCACCAATAAAAATTTGCCACGTGTTTACCTAATTAATTAAATACTATCATTATTGACTTATTAATGTTACAATTATTAATTAATAATAGTATTTAATTAATTAGGTGAACACGTGGCAAATTTTTATTGGTGGAGTATAGAGTAGAGCTGGAAAAGTGGGATAGAAGATTTGGACTCGTCTCTTGAAGGTGAATTCCCTATAATCTAAAGGCAAATTACTCTTTCAAAGTGGGGATAATTATCACCTTAAGGATATCTTTCTATAAACACCTCAAATTCACATTAGTCTTTTATTACTGATTTTCAATTTAATATGTCAACGATATATAGTTGACTGACCAAATTAAACCATATCTTATAATCGGAAGACCAAATGAGTAATTTGACTTTTTATTTTTTCTCACTTCCATACTAGCTACAAAACTCTTCTCTCATATATGTCAGATTTATCCATGTAAATCCCATATATATTTTAATGCAGTAAAATACTTACAATAAACAAAAACATGTTTGTTTTAAAAAAATAACCTTGAATCCATGAAATGTTTCATGAATTCACAAGGTGATAAGGTTTTAAAATCCATAAAAAGGAAACAATAGGCAAAAGTCTGAATATTTTATTAACTAATGACCAAATGCCTTCAAGATTGCAATATGCTGAAATAATAAAAAGAAAACCCAAGGCGGTTTGGAAAACACCCACCAAAATCCTAATTTGCACTAATCACAAATTACGAGGCAAAATACTAAAATTTACCAAAAGCAACAAAATTGAGATAATTGTGAAATTAAAAACTATTATTTTTAATAAATGTTTTAAAGTAGACCAAATCTTATTCTGACTTTTGAATTAAAAATTATTAAGAAAATAAATATTATTGAAATCAATAAAAACACAAATTTCAATGGTTAAATGATGAAATTTAAAACAACTTTGGTCTTGGCCATGAGTTTTGATTCTAACTTTGTTTTATTTCGCGTTAACAAATTTCACTACTCTCACTAATAATTTCTACTAAAGTTTTTTTATTACTCAGTATGTGTTTAAAATTTGCTTATTTTACTAAAATTAAAAAAAAATTGTTAAAATATTATAAATATTAAAAGTAAAAATTAACTGAAATAATACAGTAAAATTTATAAATAATACAATAAAATACAATAAAACTTATAAATATTAATAAAAATAAACTAAGTAATAAAATAATCTTTGCCTAATTAAACTCCCGCACACGCTAAGAGATTCTCTATTGTCTATGTTGTACTTCATATTTCAAAACCATGTTTGCATACAGCTATTACACTAGAGAGGTTTCCTACAAATTTACCATTGGTTTACAGTTCTTGGACGGAGAAGCATCTTCTGCCCCTAGCTAGTACCTAGAGATATAGATTCTAGAGTGAGAAAGAGCTGTAGCAAAATGACCTCGAACTTCTGGGAGGGTCCCATATAAAAAAGTTGATGCGCTGATGCATTCAAATGCATCTTCCATTTGGCTGGTACGGAAGTTTGAATAACAATTTGGAAAAGTCCAAGAACATAACTTTTTATAATTTTTTGCCACACATTACACAATCTGACTAGTAAAGCAAAAATGATGGGAAAAAATTATAAGTTGGGTAAGTAATAGTCAATCATTCACCATTTGTCATGTTAGAATTATGATAAAAAAATTGTAAAATAATTTGTAATTCTAAATCTATTCTAACAATTAACCAAGAAAGGGAAGAAAATGACCATTGATTTTCTTTACTTTTAGTTTCATCCCTTCTATGTAATACAAATCCTGTTATAAGTTCACATCCTTTAAAATTTTTTAGAGAGTTTTCACATCTTAAAAGAGCCCTTTTGAATTAAAAAGTCAACTTATTTTATTATTTAATTTATTTTTGCTATTATTTATTAGTCACACTGTATTTTTTGATACTATTCATGAGTTTCATTATTCTATTTCAGTTAATTTATATTTTTATTTACACTATTTTTAATAAATAATTTTTAATTAAATAAAATACACGAATCCAAAGAAACCCGAAAATATGTAACGTACTAGTCCTTCAAATGTTCCAATAAAACAACATTAAAACTCTTAAAGGGTCAGCTTCATAAATGTTGTACCAGCTAGTGGGAAATTAAGCCAATTTTCTCATTGACGATTGTCAAACAAAGACTTGTTGGCAAAACAAAACTTGTGTTGGTACTAGATAGCACGGTCAACTGATGTTGCAACAATGGAGCTCTTAATATATTATCAAATAAACTAATTGTTGAATATTGGAGTTATTACTAAAAAAATCTCAATTCGTTGGCTCTAAGAAGGCCAATATTTTACTGTAATTTTTTTAGAAGGTTATATACCAAGAATGTCAAAATTGAAATATATATGTTTTTGAAAAAAAAAAAATGAAAATCACATTTGTGAATGATTCATTATTTGCATGCACTCTTTATATATTCGATATACAAGATAAGTGAACACATTTTATTTATTTTAGTGCCAAGCACAACTCAAAATGAAGACCCTAACCTCCATCTCAGGTACTTTGAGATAACACATCCCCATTTCACTGCTTGCCCATGTGCAACTTAGTCCACCTAAAGCTTAGAATGCTATTTTCTTTTCCAAAATAAGTGAATAACGGATGAAATTTGTAAGTATATATATATATATATATATATAGTCTCAAATTGCAAAAATGTATAGAGTTAAGGCTAAATTGAATTTATCTAAAGCATTTATAACAAGAGGGAAATTCATATTACAACCATGGTTTTTGGAAATCCGGACGGTTTAAAGAACCAAAAAAGAGATAGGTTTAAAGTTTTTGAGATTGGATCAAGGTTAAATCGAGGTTGTATCTTGATGATGTCATAATTAATTTAATAATTAATTAATATGAAATAAAAAAATAAATGCATAAAAATTAACAATCTTAACTAAAAATTAAAAAAAAATTAAAGAAATTCAAGTATAAGGAGACTACTAAAAATAAAATGATATTTTTTTTACCATTTATTATAGATTTTAAATAGATATTTCCTTATCATTTATAATATTTCAATAAATTTGTACAATAGTCAACATAACAATATCCTTGAAAGCCATGATTTATTGATTTATGCCATTATAATATTTTAACTATTTATTAACCCTTTAACAGATTAGGCTTTTAAAGGGGAACATAAATGATAAATCCAAATCTCAAGTTTGAGCATCTGACCGTAGCTTTTAAAAAACAAAAGAATTGAACAAAATGTTTAATGTTGAGAAACTTATTACATCATTCCATTTTTTATTTTTTTTTTGATAGTCAAACTTACAACCATGTTGACACCAAATTTGATTTTTGTGAGTTTATGTTGTTTTCATTTTTTATTTGTCTGAGCTCCTATTAAAGGCAAAAGTAAACAACAGAAACTCAGATGTTTAAAAAATAAGGAAAAAACTAAATAGTGGTCGGTGTAACCGCGGTTTTGGTATTTAGAAAAGAAAAAAAAAAATGAAGAGTCAAATGGTCAAGAGTCAGCTACGAGTAGTATATCAGCCCACCACTTGTTCAAACAAAACAAACTTTAATTAACGTAGTAAAGGAAAACCGGGAATCACAACATAGATTAGTCACAGTACAGTTTTGTCGTATTTCAAGAAAAATTTAGAAACATATTTATAAATTTCATTTCTAATTTTGCAGCCCGTTGATTTACACCGCGATTGTGGTTGGTGAACAATTTTTATATAATTATTGTTAAGATGGATTATATTTTGTGAATTGCATCCAATTGGACATCTAATTTTACATTTTATTGATTTGTATAGTGGTAAGTGATCAATACTTTTTACCCGCTACTATTTATATGAATATGTCACATTTTTTTAACAAAAAATATATATGTAATGTATAGTGTACAAATACAAATTAATAAGTTGTGAAATTAAATATAAAAATAGAGATTACTTTAGCGGTGCAGTGTTGTAAGGGGCCGGTGCTGGGCCCAGCTCTCTTCTCTCTTAACGTGCGGCCTTTGACATCGGAGCCTTCCTACGTCATTTCCAACAATTCAAAGCTACTACAGTCTATAGTACTTATCCATGACCCCCTCAAAGCCATGACCATGTCTGTCTATATAAACGCTTACATCTTGAGCTTAAAAAACCTCTCTTATTCTAAACTCTTCTTGTCTATTGTTTCTCTTTGCCTGGTTTCAGACCTTTATTTCTTGCATTTATGCTTCGTGCTTTAGAGAGGGAAGTAGGATTGAAAGTGAAAATGAAGACAAGTAGCAGTAGTGAGAAATCCAAGCTTGATAGAAAGATGGTGGAGAAAAATCGCAGAATGCAAATGAAAAGCCTATGCCTCAAGCTTTCTTCTCTTATTCCTGCCAACCACTTCAGAGCCACCAGGGTGAGTTTTATAAGTCTGTACAAGCTCAAGCTAAATTAATAAATAAAAATACTATAAACTTTTTGTTTTTGTTTAAATCATATAAATTGGTAACTTTGATTGGAGGGAAAGATATCCAAAATCATAATTGTGTCTAAAATTCAGCGGTTTTGCCAGAATTAATCTTTTTCTTCGTGGTGTTTCCAACGTCGATGTCCAAGTAATAGGTTAATAAAAAAAGAGAGCAAATGAATTCAGTAGTTGTGAAACATATGGTACAACTTGTTCCTGACCTTTTTTTAATTCTTGGATGGAAGAACATTAATTGCGACGGATAGCATAGTAATTTCACTGTTCTTATCTCTTTGCTACCTTTGTAGTAATTGGTTGAAGTTTTTCTTTCATGTGGTCCATAAGGCCTTCCCTCCCACTCGAAACCAAGAAATATCTGCCAATACCTCATCTTCCTAGCTCATACTGTTTCTATGAAATTATTGATGTTTCACTGCTTGAATATCCAACTTAGATAACGAATTATTCTTGCGGTGAATTTGGTTGTTTTTAATCTCATTCACTACTTAATTTTCTTCTCCAATTTACTTGGAAGGACAGAATTCAACTCAATCATTTGTACCCAAAAAACTGTATTTTTTAGTATTTTCTTTTTGTTACATTGTCTGGTATATATGCTGTATTTAATTAATTAATTTTGTCTCTGTCTCATTTCGAAAATGATGTTTTTGGTATTTTTCCCTAGATATCTGCAATAATTCACAATATCTCATTTTCTCCGAAATGGAAAGGTACCACTGTGGTCATTTTGAGTTCCGCAAGCTGAACTATCTTCTGGGTCTTTGTCATTTTCCGCAGTTTTGACTCACAGAAACTTTTATAATTCAGTATCTGTTTTAAAAGAAATTTAAAAATGAAGAATTATGTCTATCTTAAGGTTCTATAGCATATTGCATAGCTAGCCAGATGTCTCTAAAGTTTTCGCTGTGAAGTAGCTATAATATCTCCGAAGTTTTCACTGTCAAGTATCTGCGCCTGAGCTTTTCAACCACAACGACATAATGACCTTCACAGTTCAACTAAAAAAGCATATTACTAAAGGCATTACTAGTTAAGCCTATTACTAGTTCAACTCAAGTGTACCAGTCTAGCTGAACAAGATCTTGCTATGGTATTTGTATTTTACTGATCAGTTTTAAGTTATAGTATTTTTTTTTTTTTTAATTTGATAATTGGTAAATTGAGGATTTGAATCCCTAACGTGTTCGTTAAAGATATCATGAAATATTAGTTGAGCTATAAGACATTTGGAGAAAATTATTTGGATTTTAATTACTACTACTAATTCTTTCTTCGCTCTCTCAGGACATAATTTCACAACAAGATCAGCTCGATTACGCTGCCTCCTATATAACGCAACTGAAGGAAAACATAGAAAAATTAAAGATTCGGAAGGAACAAGCAATGGGGTTAGAAAATGGCAGTAATACAATGGATACAATGATGTTTGGCTCAAGGTTGCCTGTATTTGATTTAAGAGACTTGGGTTCCAGTATCGAAGTGATAGTGATAAGTGGGTTGCAAAAGAGCTTCATGGTGTATGAAATTATTAGTATTCTTGAGGAGGAAGGAGCTGAAGTTGTCAGTGCTAGCTATTCTACTGTGGGTGATAAACTTTTCCATACCATTCATGCTCAGGTACATATTTTATAATAGTTATATCCCAAATTTGTAGATAAATAATATGTGAATATCAAGTTTGATATACATATGCTAATACAGTTCACTATTTTTTGATGAATTTCCAGGTCAAAATTTCTAGAGTTGGTGTTGAGACTACAAGGGTGTGCCAAAGACTACAAGAATTAATAAACTGAATGTGCTATTTTGATCCAACAAACGCTTCATTAGTAGCTAGAAGGATGGGAGCTAGAGTTAAATATTTGAATTCCCACTATGCTGATCATCACAATGGGACAATGATCCCAAAAATGTATTTAACGAAATTAGTGAATATTCATCATGACTGGCTTATGAACTCTATCTTTTTCATTCAATTAGTGAAAGTGTTAAAAATAAAAATAAAAAATCTTTTTAGTATTGTATGGCCGATTTGTATTTGAAGTTAGCTATTGTTGTAGATTTAGAATTGAAGCTTAGTATCATGTATTGTGCTAGAATTGCCCTCAGCATTCAGCTACGTGTTTATCCATTGAGTATTAGCAATATACATTGTGTCATGTTTGCTATAATAGTTCTTGACCTCTTTTATGAGCATTTTTAGATGAATTTAACACACATAGAGTGCTTAATTAATTCTATGTATTGTTATAGTTTCTGGTAGTTCTTATTCAAGTAAAATTATTAAATATATATATATAAAATAAGGTCACCAGCTTCTTGAGTAATATGCCCAATAAGTTTGAAGCTTTCAATGCATGCTTAATCAAATGCTTTATAAGTTTGAAGCTTTCATTGTCCACATCCTAAGAAGAAGTCTTGAAGTCTTGAAAGGCTGAGCCATTTCCCACCTATAGTTAGCTAGTTCCCACAAATGCTTTTTTTTTTTTTTTTCTTCTTTTTCTTTTTAATGTGATTTTTTGTTTTGTTTTGACAAAGAGTTCTCACAAATTTTTCTTTTTTAACCAATAAATGATAAGGACTGCATTGTGTTTTTAGACTTCTTTTTGTTTGGTCTTTTTCGTAGGTCCAATAAGATTGTTTAGTAGGAAATATCAAAGAAAGTGTATCAACTTTTTTCGGTTTGATAATGTGAAAAATACAAAAGAAAAATTAGTGTATCAACCTAAGTTTCACAGATAGAGATAGACCGTTTTTTTTTTCACACCATTTTTCATAATTTATTTAGATTATAAATTATGAGTGATGATTCTAGCTAATATTATTTTCATATAGTCCATTACTAGATCATAAACTTATTTTATTTATTTGAGTAAACACAATTTCTTTATACTTCATTTTCTTCTGAAAAAAGAACTTATTTTTAAACAAATAAGTAGTCAATTGAAATAAATTCATCCAAGTATAAAAAAATAAAAATAAAAAAGAATCATCCAAATACAAACTAACTCTCTAAGTCTTAAGGTGAGACAAAGCTTTGATATAGTTTTTTTCCCCTTAATTTATATTTTTAAGAAATCAATTTTGAAATGAGTTTTTTTTTTTTTTTTTCAATTGTTGCAACAAGCTGTGAGAGAGAGAGAGAGAGAGAGAGAGAGATTTGAATCATAGTTTTTATTGTTAAGAAAATCAAGTAATACCAGTAAGTTATTATAGGACTCTTGACTTGAATCAAATATATATTTTTGAGAATAATGTATATAAAAAAATAATAAATAATATTATTCTAATTCTTTATAAAAAAAAAACTTAATAATCATATGACAAGTAAATATTCAAATCAATCATTACATAATGGGTTGGGTTAAAAAAAATCTAGATCTTTTAATTAAAGAAAATATTGATCAAAAGAAAATAAAAATTTTAGAGATCTTTTAGAAGAACGTGTTGAAGGTAGGTGATGATAGAGAATATTAATAGAAAGATAAAAAATATAAATGAGTCAAGAGTAGTATATGTTATTCATTAACATATGCATGGCGTGGTTTGACTCGAAAAACTGAAGCTGAAGGTACGGTGTTTTTAAGTATGTAAAAAAAAAAAAAATTCCATCCAACTTTTGTCCTTTGTAGGTATGATTGTCAAAAAGAAATGGTCCAGAGTTGGTTGAGGGTTTAATGCTCATACATGCTTGAATTCATAATTTTTTTTTTTATATCCTTACAAAATCATAATATTGTTGTTATCATATCCCATATATTTGCAAAAAAAAAACAAAATTTAGCTATAAAATTGGTTATTGCTTAAAACTACAATCTTACTTTATAAAATAAAAATTGCTACATATTTTAAAAATCTAATAATTGAATTGCATTTCTTACATTTTTAATACACATGTCAAATTTTGTGTCAATCGAATATTATTTATTATATGATTTATAAGCTTTTTTTTTATGCATAAATTTTAAATTATAAAAACTTGCAATTTAAACAATTTATTGATAATATAGTTATTGGTCTTTAATTTTCTAGAGATTTTACAATTTGTGATTTGTCGAAATTCACTTTTAATAAAAAGATATTGAGTAAAGTTGTAACCTAAGACTACAACCAATTTAATAGCTAAATTTTGTTCTTTGCAAGATAGCAAATAATATTTATGACATTCAAAGCTCGAATTCTTCTCTCATTAAAATGTGTAAAAAAATCTATATCATCTATAAAATATTAAAGATTAATTTTTTTTTAATTTCACAATTATAAGGTTTAAATTATACATGATAATTAATATTATATCACTTAATAAATTTGCATTAGATTATTTTTAACAAATTAATTATTGAATTACATTTTTTTATTACACATTTCATGTTGCCAAAAAAAAAAAGATAATTAAAGATTAATAAAAATCTCATTTGTAGTGTCTAAGTTTCAAATTTAATGTATTTTAAAATTATATATAGAACATGAGTTTACTTATCCTGGGGCCAAGCATTTATCTTTAAGGGGCCATATATAATTTTTTTTTTCTTTGAATTACCATCTTCATTTTTTTTTTTTTTTTGAAGACTGAGTTAATAGTCCTAAACTTGCCCATAACCTAGATTTATCAAATTAAATTATCACTCATTAAATAAAATGACTGAGATTTAAAAAATATACTAAAAAAATTCTAATAGTCCAAAGATTGCAAAATAAAAGACAAACAATCATTCAAATGTCAATGCATAAAAAAAAAAATAATAAACAACAACTAAATACATGTTAATATAGTAGTATATAGTATATACTGTATATAATATATTGATTATTATAATAATAATTAATATATTATAAGGAATATAAAAAAAAAAGCAATGAAAAGTAAAGTAAAAAAAATCCAAACAAAGCAAATGCAAAGTGCCTAACTTGGGAAAGAATTAAAAACAATGGATTATGGGTCAACCGGTCTCAATTAGTGGCATAGATAGAGCATTACACAATCAAGTATGAGGGGCCCACGGCACGCAAGCTTCTAAAATTGAGGGGCCCATGACACTGACAATGATAATGACAAATTGTGTCACTCTTCTTATATAGTTTGAGCACAGTACAACACTTTTACTTTTAAACAAACTAGAACAACAGGGGGAGGGAGGAAAAGGAATGAACTGAAAGTTTGAAAAGAAAAAAAAAAGGAAGAAGAAGAATAAGAAGGCGAAGGTAGTGTCGAGAAGAAGGCAAAGAAGAAAGAGAAGAAGAACGCAAATATCAAGTCCCCAACGAAGAGAGAGAGAGAGAGAGAGAGAGAGAGAGTCACCTATGTGAGAAAGATTGTTTCTGCAATTGAGTGGAAGACTTGGTGGTACGGCACATCAACAAAGTTTTTAATTTTAAAATTTTCTATTGCTGTATACAAGTAAGTCCTAAATGTGTTGAGATGAAAATAAAAAAAATTTCCTTTTATTTGTTGAGGTAATTGTTAAAATATCTATGTATTCATTTTAAAAATGCTAAATGTTTAATTATTGCTATTTGTGGACATGTATTTATGGATTGTATTTTATTTAAATGAAAATTATGTTTATTTTTAGATTTTCTTATATATATATATGTGTGTGTGTGTGTATTATCAGATATGGGGACTAAAATGATAAGTTTATTTAAAAATTTTCAAATTATTTAGGAGTGTTCCATAATTTATTTATTTATTTTTAAAAATTTTGGATGCCTCCACCACTCCTTATCATATAGCAAATAATATTTTATTAATATAAAATTTGGTTAAAAAATTATGCACCAACTCTACAATTCTATTGCTCTTCGGGATTTTTGTTAATGCTTGATAAGGATGCTCTCGTCATAAGAGTCAAGTCAATGCACGAAAGAGAGGCCGACAATCCCTCCAAACCCGTCGGCTTTATAACAACAGACGGACATTGAAAACAGTGGTGCCATATGGCTGACAACCCCATGACATCGGATGACACATCTCCATGAAGTTGATAAGGCCTTTGAACGAGACAAGAAGCCGAAGGAAATAAAGAGACCGACTAGAATAAAGAGGCCAACGGTTTTAGCGTGGCCTAGCTTGACCTCCAAAATATCTGTATAAGGAAATGTCTTGCACCCTACGATTAACCCTATTCAAAAGAACCTTTTTAAGAAAAAGATCACGCAAGATACATGTATTAATGAGGATATTCCCTACAAGGAAATACCCTTTCTACCAAGAAACGAATGTCAGCTCTATGCTACTATAAAAACCCAAAATCCTCACAAACCAAGGTACGCATAATTTACCCCAGCTCTGGCACTCTAGAGTTGTAAAAGTTCTCTAACTTAACTTTCGGATGATATTTGGCCAGTATTACACTGGTACTTTCTTTGAGGTTTTCTTCTTCTTTGTTTCACAGGTTTTGTTTAAAGCACGTGAAGACTGTGCAACTTACTAATGATTTTTTGGCATCATCAGTTGGCACTGTCTGTAGGAAACGCGTAGCAACAACTTCATTGTAGTAGAAGTTGTATTACCACTTTTAGGACAAAGAGTTGTATGGTACTCACTCGCTCGATGGCTACCACCGACAACCAAGGAGATGAACCACGCACTACTACCCTTGAAAGACAGGTATAGACTCTTGCCTCAGTCACGGAATGCCTCACCAAGCAAAACCACAACCTAGAGAAACAACTATGCCAAAGGAACATAGACCTCAACAATAATGGGGATGAGCAAGAAGGCACCAGCACTGAGAGAAGGGACCGAGAAAGACCCGAAGTTAGTAATGCCCCAAGCAGACAAGAGTAGCAAGATACCAGCTGACCATCCATAGTAGATACAGCTCCACCATACATGGTGGTTGAGATGCAGATGATGAAGGAACGGATGAATTTCATGTTGAATGCCCTCAAAGGACGGGTATTAAGTGACCTCGATGAGCTAGTCCATCGGACGGATTCAACCTTTACTGCACCCGTCACTTCTTTCCCCCTTCCGTCGAAATTTCGCATGTCATAGTTAGAAGCCTACGACAGGTCTAAGGACCCCTTAGACCACCTAGAGTCATTCAAAACCCTCATGCATTTACAAGGCGTGGGCGAATGAGATCATGTGGCGACCTTTCCCAACCACGCTAAAGGGCCTCGCAAGGGTATGGTTCAGTAGGTTGATGCCAAACTCCATCAATACCTTTAAGGAGTTGAGCGCGCAGTTTGCCTCGCACTTCATCGGGGGGTATAGGTACAAGAAGTCCACTGCGTGCCTGATGAGCATCAAGCAATGGGAGGATGAGACGCTGAGATCTTACATAACCAATTTCAACAAAGAAGCCCTTTCAATTGACGAAGTTGACGATAAATACTTGTTGCTGCATTTACCAATGGATTAAGGAAGGGGAAGTTTTTGTTTTCCTTATACAAAAAGGACCCAAAAACCATGTTGGTGCCCTTTATCAAGCTACTAAGTATATGAATGCAGAAGACGTGCGACTAACCTGAGAGGAGAAGCCCAAGAAGAGGGAAAGGCAAGAAGATGCATGGCAGGACAGGGGGTGGGAGATAACAAGGACCGGAGACCGACGGGAGGATAGGCACTCCAAACCCCCCTGGAAGGTTTCCAAACTTCACCTCGATTACTTCCCCGATTGATCAAGTTTTGATGCAGATCAAGGACAATACGACATTGACATGGCCTAGCAAGTTGAAGGGAAATCCCAGTAAAAGGTCTAGAAACAGGTATTGCCACTTTCATCGTGATCACGATCACGACACGTATGAATACTATGACTTAAAGCAACAGATAGAAGCCCTTATTAGACAGGGAAAACTACAACGGTTCGTCAGCAAGGAAAGGACGGATCCACCACAAGAGCAAGCTGCCTGAAGGGAAAACAAGCGCCCTAGGCCACCCATAGGGGACATAAGGATGATCGTAGAGGGTACCACAACTTCCGTTTCATCTAGGAAGGCACGCAAGACCTACCTTAAGATGGTTCAGACCGTCTAGTTGATGGGTTTTGTCTCGAAGATGGCACGAATTGACAACCTCATAAATGGGTTCACAGAGGAAGATGCACGATGCTTACACCACCCACACGATGATGCACTTGTTGTTAGCATACGGGTAAAGCACTACAACACTCACTGGGTCCTAGTTAACAATGGAAGCTCTGCTGATATCCTCTACTACCCGTCATTCCAATAGATAAGGATTGAGAGAGAACGACTGGTGCCGACCAACGCACCACCTGTTGGTTTTGGAGGAACGAGAGTATACCCCCTCGGTGCAATCACATTGCCCATGATGGTTGATGATTACCCACAACAAATCACTAAAGACATTACATTCCTCGTTGTTGACTTTTCATTTGCTTACAATGCCATAGTGGGTTGACCTACCCTCAATTCATGGACAGTCGTAACTTTGACTTATCATTTGATGATAAAGTTTCCCACTAAGTACATAATAGGAGAAGTACGTAAGGACTAGGTAGTAGCACTTGAGTGCTATATAGCAATGCTGGAGATGGACGACCACTTACAAACCAAGACCATAGAAGAATAACGAACGGTTGCAGAGCCCGTTAAGGGGTTAGAGGAGATACTCCTTGATAACTCTAGGCCTAAGCAAACAACTAGAATCGGCACCCTCGCCAACCCCCCAGTTCGCCAAGCGCTCACAACATTCCTAAGAGAAAACCAGGATGTCTTTCCTTGGAGCCACGAAGACATGCCCGGGATCGACACTTCAGTCATGGTGCACAGGTTGAATGTATTATCCTCTTCCCCCCCCCCCCCCCCGATTCATCAGAAGAAGCGAGTATTTGCCTAGGAGTGAAACAAGGCTATAAAGGAAGAAGTCTACAAATTGTAAGATGCATAAATCATCAGAGAGGTGTACTATCCTAACTGGCTGACCAATGTAGTAATGGTCAAGAAAGCCAATGGAAAATGGAGGATATGCGTAGACTTCACGGACTTAAACAAGGCGTGCCCCAAAGATAGCTACCCCTTCCCGTGAGTTGACATCCTAGTAGATTCGACAGCAAGATACCAGTTATTGAGCTTCATGGATGCATTTTCTCATTACAACTAGATCAAATTGGATGAAGCTGATCAGGAGAAAACTTCGTCCCTCACTAGCTAAGGCCTCTTCTACTACAAAGTAATGTCGTTCGGTTTAAAAAACGTGAGTGCAACGTATCAAAGGCTTATGAACAAAATGTTTGAGCATCAGATTGGAAGAAATGTCCAAGTTTAGATGGGCGACATGCTAGTGAAGAGCCGAAGGGAAGACGAGCATTTAGACCACCTCAAAGAGACCTTGGATACCCTCTGCTCTTATAACATGAAGCTTAATCTGAGCAAATGCGCTTTTGGGGTAATGGCTAAAAAATTCTTAGGGTTTATGGTGTCTCAGAGAGGTATTGAAATCAACCCAGACAAGATTCAGGCCATAATGGAGATGACGCCACCAAGAAACGTAAAAGAAGTACAAAGCTTCAATGGCAAGGTAGCTGCGCTAAACAGGTACTGGTCAAGGGCAATGGATAAATGCCTACCTTTCTTTCACATGCTGAAGAAGTCCTTCGAATGGACAGTCGAATGTCAACAAGCATTAAAGAACCTAAAAGCACACCTCTCTTCCCCTCCGTTGCTAAGTCTCGCCAAACTGGGGAAGGAGCTATTTCTCTATCTAGCCATCTCCCCGATTGTCGTCAGTGCAGCCTTGATCAGAGAAGAAAACAGAGTGTAGAAGCTTGTATACTACACTAGCTGAGCACTCCGAGGCTTAGAGGAAAGGTACCCCCCGATGCAAAAGCTAGCCTTCACTTTAGTGACCATAGCTCGAAAGCTCAAACTGTATTTTTAGGCCCACACTATGGTTGTTCTGACAAACAAACCTCTGTAAAGAGTAATGAGTAATCCTGAAGCCGTTAGACAGATGGCGCAATGGGCAATCGAGTTGAGTGAATTTGACATGTAATATCGCCTGCATATTGCCATTAAGGGATAGGCGATTGCTAACTTCATTGTGGAATTCACCAATACAGAAGGCCAAGGGGCTGAAAAGCATCCTTAATGGAGTATCCACACGGACAATTCGTATAATAGGTAGGTTAGCGGAGCAAGTGAAGTCCTCCACTCTCTAGAAGAGGACGAGATCGAATGCATGGTTCGTCTCGACTTCCCTACAACCAACAATGAGGCGAAGTACGAGGCTTTAATGGTAAGATTGGATCTCACCAAAGCAGCAGGGGCTACAAGTGTGGTTGTGTATTGTGACTCTCAGATGGTCATAAATCAGGTGAATGGTGACTACAAATGCAAAGGGGAAAGGAAGAAGAAATACCTGAAGCAAGTAAGGAAATGGGTGGGCGACCTTCAGACCAAGTTTGTTCAAATCCCTAGGGAAGAGAATGAGTAAGTCAACTGTCTTACCAAAGCCGCATCAACAAAACACATGCTCATCCCCTGTAAGGTACTTCCCTTTATTCAGCTTTCACCTTTGATAGATGGCATCGGTGTGCAGGAAATAAACTCGGCAAGCAACTGGACCACACCAATAGTTTCTTATTTGAAAGACAGCACACTACCTGACGATAAGGAGGCCGCAAGGAAGTTGAAGGTTTAGGCAGCACGGTTCGTCTTGATAAAGGATGTCTTGTATAAAAGAGGCTTCTATCGCCCGTACCTAAAATGCTTGAGCCCCGAGGAAGTAGATTATGTCATGAGAGAAGTCCATAAAGGGATCTACGGGAACCATTTAGGGTCATGGTTGTTGGTGCACAAACTAATTCAGGCAAGATACTATTGGCTTACCATGCAAAAGGATGCCCCAGCTTATGTCAAAGTCAGCGACACGTACCAAAGGTTCAACAATGTCATTAGACAGTCAACAAAAGAGTTCGCTCCAATGATGGCCTCATAGCCTTTTGCTCAATAGGGGTTGGACATAGTGGGCCCATTCCCAATAGCTATGAGAAAACTGAAGTTGTTGGTAGTTGGCATAGATTACTTTACCAAATGGGTGGAAATTGAAGCCCTAGCCACCATTATAGAGAAAAGCATACGAAGTTTTGTCTAAAGAAACATCATCTACAGGTATGGGATCCCAAGAGTCTTGGTCTCAGATAACGAAAAGCAATTCAACAACGACTCATTCAGGGATTTTTTTCTAATGCATGTTAACACATTCTAAATGTTTAATATGATCCTTTATTGCAGAGACGAAACCAGAGTTTGAACTTAGGGGGCTAAAAATGAATTTTAAAAAATTAATGTGAATCTAAACTTGTGTGTATTGAATATTAACAAAATATCAACAAAGGGACAGACAAAGTAATTGTTTCTTAATACATTTGAACAAACCATCTATTCCCTTCTTTATAAATTCAAAAAAAGTGTCTATAATTAACTTTGTACTAAATTTAGCAATGATTTTCCCTTTTAATGTTCAAAATTAAAGAATTGGTTAAAAAATCATCTTCCAACATTAAGAGTTGTTTAAGAAATTTTCTTTGAGAATTTGCAAAAATTGGGATACTGGTGTTAGAGCTAGACAATGTTGCATTCTTGGTATCAGCTTTTGAAATATTTACATTTTCCTTTTTGAAATCAAATGTTGCATTCTTGCAGACTTTCATGTAATCTAAAAAATAAATAAAAGACTTTTATTATTTCATTATATGTTATATTGTTCCTAATAAAAAAAATGGATTGATTAGGTGTAGTTAAATAGTAAAAAGAAAAATGCTAAACAAAATTTATCACACTATCACCACATAACAATACACACATACTATTTTATTTATAAAAGGGGGAGGGGGGGGGGGTTGGGTGGTTCCTCCCTATTTCTTGGGTTGTGACAAAAAGAATATAGAGCCATAACTAAGTAAATTGAGAGAAAGAGATAGATAGCTTTCATGGCAGCACCATGCATAGTTTAGGGGTTCAAATGAACCTCCTGAGGTATTCACATATATATATAATTATTTTTTGTTATTTTATCCTCTTAAAACAAAAATTTGAACACTTTGACCCTATTTTTAAAAAAACTCACTTGAAATAAGTTTAATTATGATTCTCTTAACAATATTTTGATCTTTTTAAACACAAAAAACACCTAACAATAAACCGATTTTATCTCAAATCTGGGAGAAATAGTAAGCCCAACAACAAAAGTAATTTTTTTTTTCTTAAATCTTTTTAAAAAAACCATTTAGATCTTAACAAATTTGAAATAAACTAATAGAAAATACATAGTTTACCTTGTACTATTAATGTAATATTCATTCTTTCTAAACAATTGTGTACAATATTGTATATTTTTTTGCAAATGTATATAGTATCATTATCTACAATGTAAATCTTACATTGATTCTAAATAAACGTGTACAGTATAATTGTTTGCAATGTAAATCTTGTTTTGATAGTACAATGTGAATATATAGTTGTCCTAAACCGAAAGCTCACTTAGTGTGTAAAATACTTGTGAATGTTTAGACCCTTAAATACAAAATTTCAAAGCAAGCTTATATTCAAATAATATATGTGCGGGATATGAACTATAAGCAATATCCAAATTATCAAACTACTTTAAGCCATATTTTAATTGCAACACAACACAACAGTAATTAAAAGCAAAGAATAAGGGAAAGAGAGATGCAAACACAGATAACATCGGCATGTGTTATCGAAGAGGAAACCAAAAAATTTGGTGAAAAACCTCTCCGCCGCCTTCCAAGCGATAAATGATCCACTAGAAAATCAATTAGAATACATGAATAGCAATAGTCTCTCCAATCCTAATCTACCCAATGCACATAAACCCTCCAAGCTTCTTGCTCCAATATAGTTACGCCGGACCTTGTCTTCTCTAGCTTACCGAATCCTGCAATTAGTCCATTACATCAACCAATATGAATTAGCTCTCTCTTGACTTTCTTTCCCAACACCAAGAACCTTCTCATTGCACTGAATTTGGTGAGGTAAGGATTTGGATTATAATCCTCTCATGGGTATGACAATAGAGAAGGTGAGAGTAGAGAAATTTGGAGAATCAAATGGATATGATTGTGGATGAATCAATCTTGTTTATCTCTAGGGTTTCTCTCTCAAAATTCTCTTTTGAAACTTTCTACATTTCATGAGTATAAGGGTATTTATAGTAGGGTATGAGATGAAATGTGAAAAGTCAATTATTAGCAAAACAGGGTGCATTGGTGAGTCACTCGTAACTGGGATGAGTTGCGAGTTCAGTCGTCAGTTAACAAATAGGCCAGACTGTACTTTTTGTCCTGTAGTGATTCAACTGTCGTGACCCTTTAACTTCTTGCATACTTCACACATGTGCCACATTTTGGCGGGTCGCCACTCGTGAGTCAATCGTGAGTTCCAGTCGCTAGTTGTTCCTTGTTGCACACACTTGATCAATTCTTCACACTCTCTCACACACAACCCTTACATTATTCACACCTAAATACAAGGTTTCTAAATGTTGAATTACAAGCAAATTTGGCACGGAATAAAGCCAACACACAGTTGAATAAATTCAACTTTAGATAAACTAATAAATAAAAGTATTTTAAGCAGTAATAATTAAAATTCACTTAACATAATTAACATGTTCATTACTAGTATGTACAGTAGACAAATTTGTAATAAAGAAATTATGTAAACCGTAAGATTCATATTTTACCCAAAATGTATCTTTTTATTGAAGACCCTAGAAAAAAATCTTGGAGCCACCGCTGACTTTGGAAGTATTTGAGAATTTGGAGTTTTATATTTCAGGTTTTTGAATGAATCGTTGTGTCATTATGATAATATAATTGTTTTTTGTGAAATTTTCTTCCTGTCATCGTCCATGGACCCATGTATCATTCAAACCACATGAATTTTTGTATCCATTGTGTCCATGTTGTTTTATGAATATGTCTTATTTTTAGTTTGAATTCAAATTGTGTCATTGCACAACATATTAAAAATAACACTTGAGTAAATGGATAATTAAGATAATACATAAGTAACATGTAATTAATAAGAATTTTGCATGATTTATACGGGGATTCTAGCATTTTACCCCTATTTTTAAAAATATTTGACAATATGTCTCTGTTTCCAAACTATTTAGGTCCATGCCCCTGTTTTGAAACTCAATTTCCTCAAAATTGAAGAAATCGAGTTTCAATGAAGAACTCGATTGGTTTAAAATCGAGTTATGCCCGATCAAACTTTAAAAAAAAAAAATCGCATGGAACTTGAGTTCCATTGAAAATGCCGTTATAGGTGCTACCAGACGCCACTATAGGTTTTGGGCTGAGCAAACTTAAAAATAAATAATAATAATAATAATAATAATAATAATAATAATAATAATAATTTCAGAGAACTCGAGTTCGTGGAACTCGAGATCCATTGAAAACGCCGCTATAGGTGTTATCGAATGCCTCTATAAGTTTTAGGCTGATCAAACTTTAAAAAAAAATTGCATGGAACTCGAGTTCCATTGAAAATGTCGCTATAGGTGTTATCGAATGCCGCTATAAGTTTTGGGCTGATCAAACTTAAAAAAAAATTTGCATGGAACTCGAGTTCCATGAACTTGAATTCTATTAAAAACGCCACTATAGGTGTTACTGAACGCGGCTATAAGTATGGAACTCAAGCTCCATGAAATCGAGTTCCATGCAATTTTTTTAAAAGTTTTATTGCCCCATACTCGATTTTCTACCAATCAAATTTTTTTTTATTGAAACTCGATTTTAATAAAATCGAGTTTCAAAACAGAAGCGTAAACCTAAATAGTTTGGAAATAGAGGCATATTGCCAAATATTTTTTAAAATATTTGGGGTAAAATGCCAGAATCCCCCCATTTATACATGTTAAACTCATGTTGAGAATGTAAAACCCAACAAATAAATAAATAAATATATATATATATTGACTATTGAGTAGTATAATCTATATATTAATTTAATAGTATTAAAGTATAATTTAAACCTTAATAATAACAATATATCCCCCTAGCTAGAAAGCACCATTAAGGAGGTCCCAATTGGTCACTAAAAAAGTAATATAAGTACGTTGTAACTAAGGTATAGTGACTGCAGTAATTGACTCGCTGGTCTTAATTATATAAATGTAATTCTTGCTTGATTTAACTCAGGGGCGGCTTTATCTTAGGGCCAGGGGGTTGAAATGAACCCCCTGAGCTGGCCATAATATATATATATATATACATATATAATTTTTAATAAATTTTTTTTATCCCTTAAAATAAAATTTTGAACCCCCAACCCTAAATTTTGTTTAAACCCAATTAATATAAGTTTGAATGTGATGATTTTAATATTATTTTCATAATATTTTCACGAAAATTTAACAATAAAGGTTAAGTAACAAGTTGTAACTGGTTTTTATCAGGACCTACAAATAACATCACTTTTTTCCTGTCTTTAACAACTTGCCACATAAGTTTTGTTGTGAAAGTGTTATGTCAATAGCATTACTCTTAAAATATTTAATTTTATAAGAAAGAAAAAAATGTTTCAAATTTTTACTCATTTATTAAAAAAAAAAAAAAACCTTTTTTTCCCTTAGACTTTGGCTTACTTTTCCATAGACAACAGAAAAAAGTTGTTTTTCCCTGCACTTATTTTTTTCATCAACAAAAAAGTACACTATTGTTAAAACCAACAAATCTGTATTTATATTTGTGATTTCTACCCCATTCTCTCTATCTTTCTTTTTCCTTTCTAATTTTTCTTAATTTTTCTCTCTATTTGATCAAGTAATTTGATAAATGCTCTATGGATTTCCAAACCCTAAAAGTCTTTTAGTGTTTGCACCAATTTCAAGAAATTAATCACGTGTATGGTTAAGAAGTTATACACTTCAAAAGTTAAAACTTATATTGATTATTATTTTTTCTTCTTCTTAGTTTCACATTTACCGTTAGCCTAACTCTAAGCGATTGACCACGTATATTATTAGTTATTTAATTATATTTGTTTATGCATTCGATTGTTGTTTTCTTACCAATATTTATACTAAATTATATTTAGAATACTATTTTAGATTATTGTATAATGTATATAATATAGAAGTTGCACATGTAAAAAAGAAATTTAATTTATTTATTTGTCCCATGATAAAATTTCTAACTTCACCACTGCTGACCTCCCTAGAAAATTTTTTTTAGAGCCGCCACTGATTCAACTTGGATAAGAATGATCAGTAGGCTATATTTTCAGAGTCAAATTAGCAGGCACACACGTTCACGCTTTTTTTATGATCAGATACATGTACGCAACACTTTCAAGTTTCAATAGTTCAAACATGCTGGGAGGAAAACCTTTTCAGCGCATAAAGGAGTTTTTTCTGCATGGTCTTTTTTTAGCAATATGTCTACTTGCATTGAATGTGACTCGTGTTTGTACTTTGCACACGCTTGGCTCTTCTCCTGGAAGCTGCATTTTGCAGCTGATCAGGAAGAACAAGTCTCAATTTGACTTACTACTTCAATTAATTATTGGATTTGTGAACTTAAAGAATGCAGCTTTTGACTAAGTAAAAGGTACTACTATGGTGCTAGGGCCTAGCTAGAGAAAGATATATCTCATGCTTAATTAATTTCCACCCTCTTGCCCTTTTGTGGGTGATTCATAAAGTATGATATGTAAAGCAATTTTACTTTTGTTATGAAATGATAGGATTTTTTATATATGAGAGAGAGAGAGAGAGAGAGAGAGAGAGTACCCTGATTCGTGATAGGGAAATGGTTGGAGAATGAGGGATTATCACAGTGAAGCTTGCTTGATTGTTAGATTCAAAATCTAACAGCATTGATAAGAAATTAACAATATAAAAGGAGTGAAGTTGTTGATTTTCTTTCTAATGTAATAATTCTTAATTTTTATATAATATTCTTTGGACTATCTAATAATGCTAAACTTTATTAGTTTAAACCAGTGTGGCCGATACCGTACCGGTACCGGCTAGTGCACCGGTACCGGTACACTTCTATATTGTACCGGAAAAAATACCGGCCGTACCGGCTGCGTACCGGCCATACCGGCCAATTTCGGGCAATACCGGCCGATACCGGGCGTACCGGCGGGTACAGAAAAAAAGCCTTTTTTTTTTTTTTTTAAAGTTTTGTAATTTTTAAATTTTTGTAAAGGTATAATGGTAACTTATTTATATTAACTTTTTAGCATTATTTATTTTCTTACTATGTAATGAACAACTAAGTTTTCTATTTTTTATATTGTGTTTTTTTTTTCTTTTATTTGATACTAAAGTTTAAAATTATGAATAATTTGTTTTGAATTGAGGTAATATTTTATAATAAACTTTTATATTTACTATAATATAAGTGAAATATTATATATTTATAAACATGGTTCTAGAGATTTTGGTATGTGTGTGTGTTTATATATATATATATATATATATATATATATATATATATATATAAAATAGCGGTAAACCCGAAACGGTACACCGGTATTTACCGGTATCCGAAATATATCGTACCAGTGGCCAAACCGGTACAGCCTCCGGTACGGTATTGACTTCCTTGGTTTAAACTAACAAAAACTTACCATCTTTTTTGGATCAAATAAACAAGTACTATTCTATTAAATAAAGTTTAATCTTCTCTAAACAAACTCTAATTAGATTAGCTGGGTTCTTAATTTTCTACAAAGTTTCTAATGTGACTTCTTTATTAATACTTATTAATTAAACATGTATTGATCCAATTTTGGTTTTAAACATTACACCTTATATTAAATGTCTAGCTACGAGTTTTGTACCTCAATTGATTGATATATATATATATATATATATATATATATATATATTAATGTCTAGAAATCATTCAATGACCTTTCATTCACAAGACAAATTTGCTCAATAATCTTCTATCAAATTTTTTTGAGTATTATCAGTGCATATTTTGACGTATCATTTTACGATTACCACTATTTTTATATCAAACATTTTAAGTAGATATAGCAAATATCAACATATTAAATACTTTATCATTTTTTTTTGAAGAATTAAATGCTTTATCATGCAAGTATATATAGGGTTATAAATTATCTATACCAAACCATATAATAAACATTTTTAATACCGTCATTTCAAAACATTGAAGTTTAATTATGATAGCACTATTACATAACAAAGAGGTTCATAAAATTTCATTACATATGTAAAAAGTAAAAACACCAAATGAAAATAATTATAGAAATATTCAAAAACAAACATCAAAGTTGGTTTTCCATTACACAATTCTGCTTTTCTAGGGCTTGAACTTTGAAAGAGGTGGTTGGTAGTCAATTTTAACCCCACTTTTTAATAGGGTAATTTCTATACTTGAATCCACAACACATTGCTTAAATGAAAGATAATAGTCATCACATGAAAGTCCTCAACATCTATTAAAAAACACCATCATCAAAATGAAAAAAGAAAAAAAGAAAACAGAAGAAGACAAAGAAAGAAAAAGAAAAGTCGCGTGATTTTCAGGGTGGAGAGAGATATTTATGGGAAGACATCAGAGAAGTGGTGGCAGAGGGAAGGAAAAAAATAGAAAAGTGCAGCACGATGGAGAGATAAATAATAATCATAAATATGAATCAAAACAATTGAAATAGACACAAGTGGTTGAAATGCATTAGAACATATTAAAATTTAAGTTGAGATAGAGGTCTGATAAGTATACCTTTCATCCAAAGTGATAAGTTGCAGGAGTAATTAGTGGTGGAGCTAGGAACTTGACTTGGGGGGGGGGGAAATAAGATGTTTATTTATTTATTTTATTATAAAAAAGATAATTAATTTTTTTTTTCTCTCTATATACAAATATTAAAATAATAATGCTACCATCTTTCTTACTTCTAAAGAATGAATCAATAAATTTTAATTTTCCCATAAACTTAGATTTTCAAATAAATTATATCTCATTAAGCATAATGACTAAGATACAACAAAATTACTAGTCAATTAAATAGAGTAAAAAACAAACTCTTCATGCATACAAAAATATAATTAAATATGAAATATGAAACAACAGATTATATATTATACTATTATTTTATCTCTTATATATATATTATCAGTTTCGTAAATCGTATATTATAGTTATATATTTTTACGGGGTAATATATTTATTAATTTAAGGACGAATAACGAGTAGAAGAAAGAAAGGTCAAACTTATTTTTGCTTTTGAAGACAAGTTAAAGTTAAACCATACACGTGTAGTTTTTGGAAAAATTATAATCTCAAATCTGTTTAAAAAATCTGTCTTCGAACTTGGGATAAGAGTAAAGTAAGAACAAATGGTAAAATAGCAAACTAAACCAACTATCCCAGAGAGAGAGAGAGAGAGAGAGAGAGAGAGAAGAGTCAAAGCCCAGGTGCAAATATGTAGGAGTCTGGTGGTGTGATAGTAAGACTGTAAAGCCATGAAATTTATTGAGTACGAAGAAGGAGACCTTTTCGTCAAACTCCAAAATAAGTCGTAGGGGTCTTTCAGTAAGGTTGGAGCAAAAAGATAGATTTTTTTTTTTTTAATTCACTTTTTTCTTTTCAATTGTTAAAATAATCTTGTGTTTATCGTTAGTGTTTGATTTTCCAATTAATTAGATTCGTGATAAATTGTACATAATTGTAATCCTATTTAAATGTATCTAAAATGTATTCATCAATATATATTAAAAGAAATAACCAGAAGGGCCATAATAATAGATAACTATTGTACATTTTTTTTTATTTAGAAGAGAGAACTCTTATATTGATATCTATTTAGTATCTACTGACTTAAAAAAAAAAAAAAAAAAAAAAAGGGGGGGGGGGGGGTGGTGTTGGGGGAGGGGGTGGGGAAGGCCCCCTTCAGTCCCAATTAATGTGGCTCTGCCCTGGGAGTAATCATGCCAAAAAAAATAGAGGTAAAAGATATTTTGATAATTTTGAGTAGGAGGGAATTCAATTAGAGAAATGCTATATTTATAATATTTTTACAATAAATCTTAAGTGGTAAGCTGTTATTGCCTGGTATCAATGCGCAAATGAGTAATTCAAGTGATAGATTAAAATTAAAATCAATAATAATTTACAACTTAAAGTTCATTGTGAAAGTATAGTAAAAATAATGTGTAGATCGTACTTTTCCTTCATTTAATACCCTTGATAAAGAAAGGAAAAAGGAGCAGAAGATAAAAGGGCTTAGCCCCTGTTATGGTGAAATTTGTTCAGCCCAGCTTGCACAGTGCACCTAGCTCTACCTGGTCTGTCTGTTCTGAATTTTTAGCCCACAGATTTTCCAAAGATGAAAGGGCATAGTCCCTCTTTTACTTAGCGTCATTTCAGCCCCAAACTTTTTTAGTTTAGGCCTAAATACAGTACAACTCGTTCATAAAACTGAAACTGAACTCTTTTGCTCTTGTAGCCCATTGAAAGTTTGAAACTCGAAAGCAACAGGCTTGACTTAGTGGAACCCAATATTTATGGAATTGGGATTTGGGAACCCGTTTTAGATCTAATTCAGATCAAATTTATCCAATCCAATTTTGGACTTATTTGGTTTGGGCTTTTTTGTTATTCTTAATTATTGGTTGGCAATTTCAAACTCTTTCTCCTCTTTTTCTTATTTTTTAATGAATAAGAGTATATTAAGAAGAAATAAAAGAGGGCTCAATCTATCTACAACTTCGGAAACAAGAACCTAAGAAGGAAGAGAAGAGATGGAGTCATAGATCCATCTTAATTACAGAAGGCCACCCAACGAGCCAAATTGTGAGACAAGAAATTTACATCTATAAATACAAAGATAAAATCCCAACTTGACGGGGACTCTTAAGGCTCATTTCAATTCAGGAGAGAAGAAGAGAGAGAATCAAGAGAGAGTGGAATGTAGGTTTAGCAGGCTTCAATTACACTTTTGGAATTCCCTTAAAAAATAACATGCTATGGAATTAAGCAAGCTTATTGGCTTAGAATGAAAGCTTAATTTCAAACTTGCTTGAGAGTTGAGATCTGGTTGTTCTTATATTACACTTACTAAACTTGGCTCCTTGGGGTGATTGGATTGTGGTAATGTTCTTTGTGCCTGATGTCATTTCCAAGTAATGTAAGTATGAAGAGGTGTGTGAGAGAGGTGGGCTATAAACGAGAAAAGTCAAGTATTAAAAGTTCAGACTTATTTATTTAATTTTATTTCAAACACGAGTGGAGTTCAAGCTCATTATCAAATAAGATTATATATTCAAGTTTGGTTCATTTATTTGTTGAGCAAGCTCGAACTTGTTCATGAACTATTTAATTAAGTTATTCTTTTTTATATATATATATATATAGTAAAACCGTGACTAAAATGTCTCAACCCTTCACAAATTTATGATTTTTTACTGCAAATGAATGGTTTATGTTATGAACAAACTACAAATAATAATTTTATATCATATGAATCAAATTACAAACTTATATAACCCAATTGCAAATGTATATAAATATATTTTTAGGCAAGTATACATATAAATATATAATATTATATATAGTTAATTTGAGCCCTAATGTTTACGAGCTTGTTCCAAAATATTACTATGTTTGAGCATGGCTTATTTAATAATTGAGCTTAAAGATGAGCTTGAGTCTGGTTTGGTTACTAAACAAACAAACATAAACATGTTTTTTTTTTTTTTTTTCAAGCCGAACTTTAAGTTGTTCATAAACAACTTAGTTCATTTGCAGCCTTGAGTCTGTATTAGAGACTAAGAAGTTGCAACTTCAAACCCAAAAAATAAAAAATCAAAGTAGTTCTATAGCACGATTAAACTTGGCCCCTTGGGGTGATTGGATTGTGCGTACACACTGGCAAGCTTGGGATATAGACTAACCAAAAAGATTCAACCCAAAACAATTCAAAATAAATAAAATAAAAGGAGGCCTCAATAGCAAAACCCTTTTGATGGTTTGTTGTTGCACCATTCAGTGGCGGCTCTAGGAATATTTTCCAGGGTGATCAATAAGAAACTTAAGTTACACAAAATTTAATTAAAAGAAAACTTCATATATTGACCTAAAAGCGCGCGTGCGCGCGCACACACACACAAATACATAAAATTTTACAATTTCTTTCTACAAATTTTTTTTATTTTGAAATTTTTGTATGATAGTCTCATTACCAATGTTGTAAGTTATATCTCTATCAAAATTTTAGTTAGATAAAAATTTTCTTGGAATTTTTCTTTTTGTTTTAAGGACCTAATATATTGTTAAGGGGACTAAAGTTTAAGGAAAAAATTTGGTTACAAAATTAATTATACCCTAAGGCTACAACTCTCATTAAATAAATGAAAATGGTCAATTTTGAAAATCTAATTGTTGAATTACATGTTCTTTAATCTTTATATTCTTAAAATGCATGTCAAATTTTATGTCAATCGTATGTTATTTAGTTTTGATCTATAAATTTATTTTTTATGTATAATTTTGGACTATAAAAAATGAAATTTTAAGATTTGATTGATGGTATAGCTATTAATCTTAGATCTTCTTGAAATTTTGCAAATATGGAGGATATAAGAAATAAAATGTATCTATTTGTGGATTTGTCAAAATTCCCGTACAATAAAAAAAAATTTATTGAGTAGAGTTATAACCTTAGTTTACACCCAAGTTTGTTATCAAATTTTATCCAAATTTAACTATGTTGGGCTTAAAAAATTTAGAGTGGTCACAAATATTTTTTAAGGATTAAAAAATCATAAATTTTTAAAATTTATATATAAAAAAAAAGTTCAGGTTAGGGTGGTCCTGCAACCACCTTGAACTGTAGAGCTGCCAGTGTCACCATTCAACCCAAAGTTGTACTGTAGTTGATAAGAAATGCAAGTATGCAATGAATCTTAGCAACATGGATACCAAACACTCTTTCGTAACCAAGTGAAATTCAATTATTTGACAAAGTTTATTGATATTATTTGGTCCTTGTCTGGTTCAAGAAAATTATAGAGAGGTCTTCCCCCCACCTTACCTGAAGAAAAGGGCAATGCATCATATAATTTTGGTCTAGATGAGCCTGAACCAAATTGGCACTTCAAAGAGTTTGACCTAAATACTAGTAGGAAATATTAGAAAATGACCTCTACCAAAAAAAGAAAGAAAAAGAAATTAGAAAACGATTGTAGCTATTTTGAAATAGGCTAACCCCAAAATATCCATATGCATAGACCTTGCAAGGGATCAAATATTCAATATCTAATTAGATGGATGAAACTGAACAAGAAGATGTATATATCTCATACAGAATTATATGCATCCATTCCAACCCATCTCACTAGTCATAAACTTGTGATGCTCATATGTTGTGAGATATGAGATGTGTAAGTTAGGATCATTGGTTGGGGTCACTTTCTTGACTAAATCCTTTCTTCCATTTACAATTTTTCATTTTTTATCAAACACTTGTAGGTATTGGATTGGCTGAAACCTATGGCTATGGTTTTTTTCTATGTTCTATGATCAAACACTTGTAGTTGTAGCCTCTATGTTCCATATATGTGTATCCTAGGTAAGCCCTCCCTCTTTTTTCTCAGTAGACAATTTTCTTACTTCTTAGTAGTGGAAAAATACAAAAAAAGAAAAGAAAAATTATTATAATAACTTTGTCTTTTTCCTTAGTGTACGTTGGTGTAGCTCAACATACCCCATTGAAGATAATTTTTACTCAAATTTTCTTACTCATTCGTCACATCACAATGTTTTCCATAGTTGTCTTCTACATAACAAAGATCACTTTCATGTCCATGTCAATTTTCAATTTTAGTACCAGCCAAATGCATGGTTTAAGTCAACGATTAAAAAAAAACCTAAGGGATAGGCTAGGAGTTTCTAAATTATTGCTGCCCTTAGTTTCAATTGGCAAAAACTTTCCGACATTTTGTGTAGCAAATTATATAAAACTCAATGATGTGACCATATATTGCTTTATACACAACTCATAATGATGCAATTTTATATTGTAAACAGATTGTTAAATTTGCATTGATTATACTTGTGAGACAATCCATAGTAATCAAGTAGATACCTTGATAGTAATATTTTTGATACGTTGCTAGTAGCCTAGTGCCCTGTACATTATAATGTTCATTACTCTTCAGTATTACTACTTTCTAAAAATTATTCACGTTACTGTGCCCATTTGTTCATTTCGTTTCTGATGCCCATTTGTTCATTTCGTTTCTGATTGAAATTTTTATCTAAAGATAGTTTTCTGTATTTTTTAGTATTTGGTAGCATCAGAAAAAAAAAATGATTCAAAGGAAAATTATTTTTTGTCAACAAAAAAAATATAATTGTTTTTCACTATTTTTTTTTTGGAAAATAACTCTATCTCACAATAAACTAAATAAAGTAAGTTCAATGATTATTTTTTAAATTTATTTAAGGTTGTTACTAAATATAGAAAAATAAGATAATTTTATAAAAAAAATAACTCATTTTTTAGAAAACATTTTCACCTCAAACAAACAGTAATGTTAATAGTATGAATTTTTTAATATTTTAATATAGTTGAAGCAAAGTCAAAATTCAACTCAATTGATGGATAAGAGATCTTGAACCTTATCAATAAGTTGATGCAATAAACACGCAATCTCGCAGTGCTATAGATTTATGGTACAGAATAATTTACGGGCTCAATTTTATTGATAATTCATAGCCCTTTTGGGAAATCAGCTATCTCAATTGGCTGGGATGTAATAATTCAACAACTCTCTTTGCATAATGAAAATCCTTTTTTGTTCTATTGTAATAGGCATAATGAAAGTCTATTTGATGGAACATTTCTGGAGTCACTAATCATGATTCTTAATTAGTGGAGTCATGAATCATGATTCTTAACGAGTGTTTAGAAATTTAAAAAAGAAAATGTTGGAGTTCCAAGGTTAGTTGTACATTGTAAATTATTCAAGTTTTAATAGTAAAATTTTATTTCTTTTACAATAGGATGAGAAACTTGGGTTTTATGATTAAGTTTTCAATTCTTCGGGGTCATTCTCAGATTAGTCAAGTTTTAATAGTTAATTTTATTTCTTTTACAATGGGATCAGAAACTTGGGCTTTACGATCAAGTTTTGAATTCTTCAAAGTCATTCTCTCTCTTTAAGAAAATTTCTAGGTTTGGCAATTTTAGGCTTTTCACTAAAAGTTGGATGGGTCATGCATTGTGGTGATGTGGTTTTGAACTACGAAGCAGATGATGGAAAGATGTGGTTTTGAGAAATTCACGAGGTTTTGGCATTTGAAAGTAATCTCGTACTAGACGCTATACCGATTTGATCAGCAGAACGATGTATTTTGGTACCGGTCAATACCAGTGTACCATTTCGAATTTACCACTATTTATATATATATATATATATATATATAATAAAAATAAAAATTTACCATAAAACATTGCCTCAATTTAGGACAAGTTATTCATGGTTTTAGTTTTTAGCATCAACTAAAAGAAAAAAAAAACACTATAAAAAACAAAAAGTTTAATTGTTAATTTCATACTAAGAAAAAATAATAATACAAATAAGTTACCGATCTGCCTTTACAAAAATTCGAAAATTACAAAACTTAAAAAAAAAAAAAATCTTTGTTGTACTGGCCGGTACGCATGAAATCGGTCGATACGGCTGGTATTTAAACTGGTACGAATTAGCTGCGTTTCGTAGTTGTGCATATACCGGAATGGTAAATACCGGCCATACCAATCGGTATAGATGGTATTGACCACCTTGGTTTTGGCCATGGGTTACCTTGTCTTGGTTACAAGTCAGTTGAATATTGCATGTATTTGGACTAATTAATCAACTTGAGTTTTTGGTTAATTTAACTGGGGTCAAAATAAACCCAATAAAATATATTAAACTAAAAAAAATTAACATGGAAGATGATCCTGAGATTAAATTTCAACACATAACCCGTGCAACGAAGGCTTGAACTGGTTTAAATTCTGTTTTACACTAGAGTCTTGCTAATAAAATATGAATAAAATTACAAAAGCTGTTATCTAGTTAAAACATAATTACGATTTTGCAAAGATATGACTTGCGTTGTGTACCTTTTTGTATTGGACACGTTACAGCGTGGACATATGTCTGAATTGTAGCATGTCAGTGCAAAACAGCCCAGTGTACAAGCTAAACCCATTTTGCAAAAGATAGATAAAACCAATAATAATATATCTGCAAATACATTAAAAAAATATAAACAAATAAAGAAATATAAAAAAAATTATAACATTGATGTTAAAATCCAAAAGAAAAAAGTTGTCTTTCTCTTTCAGCCTGATTGCTTGAGATGCGATTGCCGTCCAAATAGGCTCACCAAAAGTTACGGGTAGGCAAAATAATTGATGAAGATATGGCTATGGACTTCAGAACGTGGACCAAAAGCTAGCTCACTTCAACTTTCTTTATGTTTTTGCTTTCTAGTATCAAACAAAACAACTCTTAAAAAGGCAGATAGATATACAGGTTTAAAAATTACATTGACCATAAACCCATAAGTCCTACATCTGGAGGTTTAAAAAAGGAGTAGCCTTCTTCAAGAAGCAGAATTAATAAAATTAAGAAGTTTATGGATGCAATTTTTATATAAAATTTTTCCTCATAATTTGGTCGGTTGTGAGTGAAGTTTAATAGTAGTAATATCATTAATGAATTGATGCAAAAGTGATGTTGTTCTAATCACAATTTATTATCTTAAGAAATCACCATTAAAAGGATTGTGGAAAAAAAATCGTGTCACTACATTTGTTTTAATGAAAAATTTTATGTGAAGAGAATTTTTCGCATTTTCAATGTTTGGTAGTATCAGAAAAAATAGGTCCAAAAGAAAATTATCTTTTAAACCTTCCTTATTTAGCTTAGCATGTGATAAAATTGTTTTCCACTCAAATTTTCAAGAAAACAACTCTATCTTACATGAAGTTAAATAAAGAAAACAATTATATCTCATGTAAAGCTAAATATGAGAAGTCAAAAGAAAGTTTTCCAATTTATTTTAAACTTGCTACCAAATATAAAAAATATTAGATAATTTTCTAGACATTTTTTTGTGTGGAAAATGATTCATTTTCTAGAAAATGTTAATGTCGAAACAAACATAACGTAAATAAATTATTGGTCGGTTGTGATTGATATTTAATAATAGTAATGTCATTAATGAGTTTATATGAAAGTGATGTTGCTCTAATTACTTGTCATTTTAATAAATTGCTATTAAGAAGATTGTGAAGAAAAAAACGTTTCACTAGTATTGCTCTAAATAAAATATTGGTCGGTTGTGACTTGTGATTGATGTTTAATAGGAGTAATAGTGATGTCATTAATGAGTTCATTTGAAAGTAATGTTGCTTACAACTTGTTATCTTAACAAATTACTACTAAAAGATTGTAGAAAATATTGTGGAGGATTAAACTCTAACTGAAAGTTTGAAATATTATCTGCATCCTTCAATACATTCCAAATACTTCTCTCCTAACTCCTATTACGTGCTTTTTAAAAAAATTTAAATTTAAATTTTTTAATATTATTTAAATTTTTATACATTAATAATTAAGGGTGAGGAAATTTTTTTTGAAACTAAGGGTAAGGAAATTTGAAATTTAGATATCTTGATTTGAAATTTTAAGATATGTCCAACCAATTGAGTTACAAGGTTAAACTTTCCCTATTGTTAGTTCATTTTTCTCTCTCTCTCCAACCACAAGATTTTGTAGTGTGTGATCATACTAACTTATGATTAATATATCTTATATGACTATTGACTAAAATAATATCTTTTGTAAACAATAAAGAATCTCAAATTTATAATTTATTCTGTTAAATGTTAATTATAAATAAGGGAATTTGACTACCTGAACTAAAACATACTAAATAAGGTTGGTATTGTTAGACTATATTATCACTAACAACTCTATGAATTATTAATTTGAGGGATCAGTTTTATAGATTATATTATATTAATTGGATTAACTTCACTCAATTGACACAATTAACATTAGATTATTTCCATTATGGATCAATTTTATAGATTAATGTCACTTTGACCAAGATTATTGATCAATTTGATAAGCAATTCGATGTTTACCACATGGCATGGCTCAAAAGGTTACTGGCTTCATTATTATTATTATTATTTTCATTTAATGAATAACATTAATCTAATCCATTCATCATTGACGGGTTTCGATTCTTAGCTAATAACATTAAGCAAGAACTTATGTGTTTCGATGAACTCAGTTATTAAAATTTTTTATTGACAGAAAAGGTTTTACATTCAAATCTGCTTAAAATTACAAAAAAGAAAAAGAAAAAAAAAGAAGGTAAGCAACTCATTTTTTTTAAGGCACTAATTATTTTAAGTGTTTGGCATAAGAAATTTATTAGAAGGCCTCTTTCAACAATGAATCTACTATTCTTTTAATAAGGTAGTTATTATGTTCGATGCACGTTGCATTTTCATTTCCTCCACCGATTCAACACTGATTCACGAATCTTACTCCAACAATAACAAAATGATTCAGCTTAATTAATTCATTGAAATCTGTTGTCTTATTCAATAATTTAAATTAAACTCAATAATCAATATCAACAAATTGGATGATCCGTGAGAAAAATACTCTCTGTCATAGTACATGTTTTTTAATTTTTTTTTGTTGAGAATGTACATATTTTTTAATCTAATTGATAGTCACAATAAAAGAAAAGAATATCTTAAAAAATGGAGAATATGAATCTAGTTCTCTTTAAAAATTAGATCATGTAATGTAATAAAAGTACAAAACTCTAGGCAAGAAAATAATTACTTCAATATCTAAAATTACCAATTTTAGGACGTAAAAAAAGAGCCACTATTATTAGATATTTTTTATTTTTTTTATAGCACTATTATTAGAGAGTCATTAACTGTATTCATTCTAAAAAAATGTATAACATCTTACTTTAAGTAAATGTGTTATATTTCGTCTAAAAAAAGAAAGTAAATGACTATATATATAAAACTAAATCTTTTCCAAAATCCTTGAAGTTTCGTAGCAATTGCTTGCTCTTATTTTTGAGGACGTCAAGAATTCAAATTTCTTCATTCCACCATTATAGCTATTTAAATATCAGATAAAACTTAATCTTAACTAAGGATCATGAAAGATTTTTTTCTTTAAAACTAAATTCAAATACATTGTTACATTGAATGTTATTTTTAGATAAAATATATTCATTGAATCATTCACCAATGCAGTTTAAAAAATTAATTAAATTTAATATAATTATGTGTTTTTTTTTTTATATCTAATATTACTCAATGAGAGATGCTACGTGCACAATATTTTTACAACAAATCACATGTGGTTAGTTGTTATTGGTTCAAATTTGAACCTAACATGAAAATTACTTTTTTGTTCTAACAATAACGACTAGTAACAACCTACCACTTAGAATTTATTGTAAAAATGTTATAGACATATCATTTCTTTTACTCAATTCATATCAAATAGTATATCCAATCCTCAATCAAATATTTTTTTGGAAAAATAAAGAAATTCATTGAATCATTAACAAATGCAATCTAAACAATTAATTAAATTTAATATAACTATGTGTTTTTTTTTTCTCGATATCTAATATTATCCATTTATATCATGCAGTATATATCCTATCCTCAATAAATTTTTGTTTTTGAAAAAAAAAAAAAAAACGTAAATAGGGAGAGAGACACCCTAGTGGGTCACAAGCACACGTTGCGGTCAGGCAGTTCCATGTGCCCACATGGATGATGAATTGTAGAAGAAAATACTAATAAAAAAAAAAACTTTAATTAATTTAACTAAAAAAATTACATATTAATTTATTCAATTACATATTAATTATTCAATTACATATTATTATTTATTATTATTTGTAGAAAGAAAAACCAGAACCCTCAGAAATACCACCACCAACAACAACAGCTTCATAGTGAAAGTACAAAAACCAAGCCAAGTTTAGCTCAGCACTCACTGACTCTGCTCTGATCTCTCTGTCTCTCTCTCTCACACACACAAAAAAAGCAAAAGATGGAGAAAAGCAGTGATGGGTTTGTTCGTGCAGATCAGATTGATTTGAAAAGCTTGGATGAACAGCTCGAGAGACACCTCAACAGAGCGTGGACTATGGAGAAGAACAAGAAAAAAGAAGAAGATAGTACTTTCATTAACAACAACAGCAACAATAGTAGTAGTATTCTAAGTACTAATAATAATGGTCTTAACCTTATCACCACCACCACTACCGCCACAAAGGTTGTGAAGAAAGAGAGGAAAGAGTGGGAGATCGATCCCTCTAAGCTCACCATCAAGTCTGCCATTGCTCGTGGGACCTTCGGCACCGTCCACCGTGGCATCTACGACGGCCTTGATGTCGCTGGTCACTCTCTTTCTCTCAACCACTTTGTTATTTTGACCTTTTATGTTTTTCTTTGATTGTTTGAACTCTGTCTCAAAAAGTTTTTAACTTTACTCAACCAAAGAGAAAAAGTTCAATTTTTTTCAATTGGGTTTGGTTTGAAAACTCCATTTTTTGAGATTTCTTTTTCCTCCCATCAAAACCCAGTTCTTCTTTTTTGACTTTTTTTTTTTTGTTTGCTGATGTTTTTACTATTTTCATTTATTTCCAGAGTATATTCTGCTTTAGGAAAACTGTTTTTTCTTGTTTTTGTTTTACATTATATGTCATAGTTTTTTGATTGTTGGACTATTGAACTGATTCCAACTTGGTTTTTGCATAAATGCATGTGCTTTTGTTTGATCAATTTGGTTGATTTTGATAGTATATTTTAATTTGGGGTTGGTCCCATTTGGATTAGGGGGACCATTCTGGTTACTTTTGCTACTTTTCTTTTTAGAACAAATTTTTAATCTCTATAACTGAATTCAATCGACTCTTATGAAAGTAAACAACAATTGGCTATTGTAAATTAATGTACTCTTATGAAATCCGTGACTCACACACGGGCTTGGGTTGAATTTTGCTGGTGATTGCAATTGCTTGGTTGATGATGATGTTTTTGTATTTCTGTATTTTCATGTGATCACAGCTGTTGGTTTAAGTCTTATCAGCTAAGAAAAACAACAATTCTAAAATAGTATGTTATACAAAGATTAAAATTTTGGTTTTTTAAATATCTTAATTTAATAAAACGAAGATCTATTTGGTTTCTGTGTAATATTATCTAAGCCACTTTCATTATGTTTGTTATGTTGAGTGGGTTCACTGGGTTGCATTTGTTACAGATGACTAAAAATATTACCCAGCAAATCTAAGGAAAAAAAAGTCATTAACAGTGGTTTTCTGGGTTTTTTTTTTCTTTTCTTGATCATCAGTTAAAATGCTCGATTGGGGTGAGGAGGGCCATAGGACTGAATCTGAGATTGCTACATTAAGGGCAGATTTTACTCAAGAAGTTGCTGTCTGGCATAAGCTGGAACATCCTAATGTTACTAAGGTTAGTTCTATTTTGCAATTTCTTTTTCATCTCTTCTTCTATATTTATTCAAACCATATTTGGATTGCATATGCTTCTATATTGCTCATGATGATTGGATTGAGCAACTCATATATCTAGCTTACATGGTGAAGATTATGGAAGCTTTAAATTTCTTCTTACCTTTTTTTATGAAATTATTGATTATGATTCTATTGTTGTTGTTTCTCGATATTTCAATAGCTTTGCAATACCACTAAAGCGACATATGAACCTTGTGCTCTTGAATCATCCAAAATATTGATAGACATATCAATAATAAAGGGAAAATAATAATAATAATAATGAATATGAATCCATAGTGACCGTTGCTTTCGATTATAGTGAACTCAATATCCGTTGGAACAAATTAAACTAATGGATGTTTTATAAATGAACTCTCCTATAAAGTTTCATTTATTTTTCCATTTGGTATGCATCATAACAAGATGTTGAGCAACTCATTAGTGTGTGTGAATGTGTATATATTTTTTAAACTATTATAAGTAATATACAGGAAGTATACATAGATTTGAAAAATAGAATGAAATGAAAGAAAGAAAAGGAAGCTGAAAGATTAGTGATACAAGTGCAAAGAGTCTAAAAACTCCATCAGAGAAAAGGTTGAGATAGTAGGAGAGTGTGTCACCCATTTGAAGAGAGTTTTCAACAAAAGAAACTTGATTCGATATAGCCATCTCCTCCCCCTCAAATATCTGTTGATTTCTTTCTCTCTAAATGCACCATAGAATACAGGCTGGCCCTGCTCCCCATGCAGTTCCATACCTACAACTCCTCGTCATTACCTTCCAAGACTCCATCATTAATGTTGTTGAATGACCCATGAAATTAATCATCATCTAACTGTGTTTGGTTATATTAATACCATATATGGTCCAAGGACGTATTTTCTTGATATTACCAGATCAAGATGGCTGAGTACTTTTGGTGAATATGGAGCTGAGGAGTAGGTCCATTTTGGATAACTAGTTTTCTTGCATACTAGAGATCTTTCTAGATAGATACAGAGGCACTTCATCTTCATTGTTACGTTACCTCTGATTTTACTTTTATTTTGCAATTTTTTATGACATCAAATAAGCTCAAATGCTGCTGGCTAGTACAATATACTTGTGTCAAACACAGAGGGTAACAAATTAACAATGATATTGCTGCTCCATATCGTTAAAGATGCAGAAATTCAAACATCCATAGCTATTAAGATGTTCTTGAGCTACCTAAACCTAGTCATTGCATGGACCTCCATGGAAGTGACACAGATGGAAAGGCATCTGTTGTCAAACCTCAGCCTTTTTCAGTTGAAGCCAACATCAATGAGTCGTGGTCCCCGACAACTTATCCACTACAAGGGTAAAAAGAATGACAAAGGGAACAAAGATTGATTTCAATTCTGGTTGAAATATGCTATCACATGGGACTTGGATACCAATATATATACTTAAAGGAAATGCCTAATCTATATAATCATTTTGATCAAGAGACCTCTTTGTCTTTGCTGTTCCTTTCTATATTTTGGGCCATTTGACTAATATCACAAACCTTAAATTTTTAACTGTTGAGGGAAGCCTCAATCCTTGAAGGAGAGAAAAAATGGAGGGGGGGGAGGGGTGTGGGTTTGGGTCTTCTAATTTTTTTTGAATAGGGAAGCCTCAAACCACTTCTTTCATGTTGATTTCCAATATTCTTTACTTTGATTTTCTCTATTTCATCTCGACTCCCAATGACATAGTGGCAATTCAAGAACTGTTGCAGTTTGAATTTATTGGAATTTAGTGATTACATAAAAGAGTTAATGTATTTGAATATTTTAGAATTTTGAAGGTTGCAATACATTTAAAGGTTGATTCCTTTTATCTCTAGATTGGTTTTTTTATTTTTTTTTTTATTTATTTTTTTTTATTTTAAATTTAAAATTTTAAAATATATTAATTCAATAGTTGGGGGAGGAGGGATTTGAACCCTGAACGTCACTTGAGCTACAAAGGCTCTTGGTGTTTTTTTTGTTAAAAATAGTATATACTTATCAATATTCTGTCATGCTTCGTCTTATCTCTTACCTTTAACATCCTGGTCATTCAAATTTTCAGTTTGTAGGGGCAACAATGGGCACATCAGAACTGCAGATACAAACTGATAATGGTCCAATTGGCATGCCAAGTAATGTCTGTTGTGTCGTTGTGGAATATCTTCCCGGGGGTGCTCTGAAAGGTTACCTCATAAAGAACAGGAGAAGGAAGCTAGCTTTTAATGTCGTTGTCCAGCTTGCACTGGATCTTGCTAGAGGGTACTCACCATCTGTATCTTGCTCTGTGTTTGTACTTTTTTTCTTTGTAGTATTTCAATTAAAAAATGACATGTGACTTGGAATTTTTTTTCTTCTTCTGTTTAAGCTCTTAGAAGGCTTGTATGTACTGTATCTTGCAGGTTGAGTTACCTTCACTCGCAGAAGATTGTTCACAGAGATGTAAAAACGGAGAATATGCTATTGGACAAGACACGTACAGTAAAAATTGCTGATTTTGGGGTTGCTCGTGTTGAGGCTTCAAATCCTAATGACATGACTGGGGAGACAGGGACACTTGGTTATATGGCTCCTGAGGTATGCTCATTTTATTTACTCCTACTTGATAATATTTTGACTTTGACTTCAAAACCATATAAAAAATCTCATCAATTCCTCTGGGACTTTTGCTTGTCTATTTGTACTTGGGGAACAAAAAGAGATCTTGCTTTGTGGGTGGATGTCTCTCGCAGTGCAACTAATGTCTCCATCAATCTCAAGTCTATCTAATATCAAGAGAGGCAAATTTGTCTTCTCATTGTCTTTGTTAACTTGTAGGTATCCTCGCAGTACAATGAGGATATTGTACTGGTCCTAATATTTAAGCTATTATTCACTGTTACCCTAGCAAACTGTAATACATGATTGCTCAATCTAAAATGTGGAACATTTTCATTCAAAAACACTAATCCCAGAGATAAAAAAAATTTCTTCTTTTTCGTTCTTTATTCACCTTTTTTTTTAGTGACGACTTTAAAAAGCAATAGTAGAATTTTAAGTGATTAATAAACTGTTTGGGCAAAACCAAGCAAGAATTTTAAAATTTCAAGGTTTCCATATCACCTTTTAACTACTAATGAAACAATCTATATAAGTTTTACTTAAGCAAAAGTGGCATGCCAAGTTCTGGTTTGCATTCCACATAACCTAAGGATATGTGTTATTGTTAACTAAAACTTAAAAAAAAACAGAAACAATCGTTCAATGAACTAATTTTCTGTGATTTGTCAAATGGGTGATTTATAGGTTCTCAATGGCAACCCATATAACAGGAAATGTGATGTTTATAGTTTTGGCATCTGCTTGTGGGAGATATATTGCTGTGACATGCCATATCCAGACCTTAGTTTCTCAGAAGTGACGACAGCTGTGGTTCGGCAGGTAAATTATCTGCATGTATCTTAATCATTGTACCCAACAAGCTCTGAGTGTTTCTGCTTGAGATTCCTTCTGATTAATTTATTTCTTACCCAGAATCTGAGGCCAGAGATACCAAGATGTTGCCCAAGTTCCCTGGCGAATGTAATGAAGCGATGCTGGGATGCCAGCCCTGACAAGCGGCCAGAAATGGAAGAGGTAGTCTCCATGTTAGAGGCCATTGACACATCAAAAGGTGGAGGTATGATCCCTGTTGATCAGCCTCAAGGTTGTTTGTGCTTCCGCAAGTATCGTGGCCCCTAAAATCTCTAGTCCCTTGAACAACTCGGTGTAATTATTTTGAAGACCAGAGAAACCTCAATTGTACTTAACAGTGAAGAGAATAGAATTTGGGATATCATGATGGGAGAAACACATGGTGGTGGGTATAGGCTAAGGAGCTGTGCTACATTTCAATTTGTTGGATGAATGTAAATCTTTTATTTATTTTTTCTTTTTTAAATATATTTTTTAGAAATTCCTCTTGGGTTTACCAAATATGTGTATTTATTTTGGCCTGTCTGTCTTTTTTGGATTGGCCTTAAAACCTTTGTAAGATCTCCAATTGATATACTATTGATAATTATTATCATTGCTATAATCAAGATGAACTTCATTTCTATCTCAATCCACTTGCTTTGTACTCTCAAGGGACTCAGCCAAAGCTTTTGATTTAGGAGTACAATTGATTGTATTGTGGACTTGCAAATATTTTAGGACCGCTCTTAAAGAGAGTCTCACATCAGTATGTGGAATTGCAAATCTTTTAGGACTCTTTTTAAAGAGTCTGGCATCAGTGGCCAATAGGGGAAAACTGACTAGCTCGGTATGAAGAATTAAATTTATGTGCAAGGGCGTTTGGTGTGGTGAAATATGGGAATAAGGGAATGGGATGAGCCTTATTAGGATTTTGTAGGATAATTCGATAATTCAACCCTAAAGTCTTCAAGTTCTAGGATAACTAGTTGCAGGTCCGCATAATGCACGGGACACTTACAATTTTTTTGTGTAGTAACAGCTTCAATATGAAGCAACAATAATTACAACAAACAATGAAAATTAAACAATTTTTTCCCCCTGTTCATCATTTGTATTGCAAATTCATTAATTATTTCAACATACCTACATCTAAATTTGATCCAACAAGTTCAAACATTGATCAATACACTTTGATATATTATGCTTACCATATTCATAGGCTTGGATGTTACCTTTTCATTCAGCAGGGATTTTTGACAACTAAAAGGTTGCATTTGGCACAACTTCATATTAGCATCCAAGTCATCAAAGAATTGATAATGAATTTAATATCATAACAAATTTCTTACCACTTTATAAAAAAAATAAAAAATAAAAACCTCAGTTGGTTTTCAAATTCAAATTTTATCATAAGAAAACACAAAAATTTTGTAATTCACTCAAAAAGTAGAATACTAATATTAGCTAAGGGGATAAAAAAAAAGAATATAAAAAAAAGATAATACCATATATCATTAAATTAAAAAAATAATAATATTACCTTTTGTGTCATCTATATTTTTTAATAAATTCGAATTAAAAATAGGTACGCTCAACCTAAGCCTATTTTTTTCCATTCTTAAGTATACTAAAATAGACTGGACATCACCAAACGGACAGAAGTGGACCGAACAGAACCGAAGTAGACCGAAAGAAACTGAAATGGACCAAACAGACTTTATAGGACTGAGCAGACCAAAGTGGACGAAAAGGACCGAAGGAATCGACCTTGACCAAACGGACCGAATTGGACTGAACAGAACCGGATTGGAATGAAATGGACCGAATAGAAAGAAATGGACTGAATTGGACAGAACAGAGCTGAAGTGGACCGAATGGACCAAAACTAGACCAAGTGTAACACATTTTGGTCCTTTCGGTCCACTTCGGCTCTTTCGGTCCAATTCAGTCCGCTTCTATCTATTTGGTCCGTCTAATTCCAATTCGGTTCTTTTCAGTCCATTCAGTCTGTTCGGTCCAATACAGTCCGTTTGGTCTAGTTAGATTCATTTGGTCATTTTGGTCCATTTTGATCTATTCGGCCCTCTACAATCCATTTCGGTCCATTCAATCCGTTCAGTCCACTTCTGTCCGTTTTGTCCACCTCTAGTTGTCGAAAGTCCTTGTTGAATGAAAAGGTAATATTCAAGCATATAGATATGATAAGCATAATATATCAAAGTGTATTGAGCAATCTTTTTGGATTTATTGGACCGATTTTAGATGTAGGTATAGAAGAAATTATTGAAATAATCAATAAATTTGTGTACGACTATATTTAGAAAATAAAATCTGAACCATGAAAATGTACAAAATGGATACAACTTTGAACTTTAAATGGAGAGAATTCAAATAAATGGTGGGATGCTATTTGCAAGGATTGTCATAATTGAGGTGGCAATGGTATATTTTTATAGTTTGAGGTTTGAACTGTGTAAGTGTTAGTATTTCCAAAGTTTAGGTCATTTTTTTATGAATTTTGCTGGCATTCAACAAGTGGATTTAAAGATTTTTCTTTTTTATTTCCAAAATTTCTTGTCTTCAAGGACGGAATTAGAAATCTTTTCTTGGGGGGGGGGGGGGGGGTTGATAACTTTGATCTTTATGCATGGACAAAATTAAATGGTATATCTGAAACTCATATATCATATATATATATATATATACATACATACACATTTGAATCAACCATAACAAACTAAAAACATTACTCATCCAATGGTTATAAAAATAAGACACAATATTACAGATGACCATCGGCACGGTAGAGACATAATTATGCATGCTTGTCTTATATTATGAAATTCACAATATTGAATAAATATAAATACATGCATGCTGATATACTTGCTACATATTGGTCTACATTTTTAATACAAATTTATATTCTCTAAGTATTTTTCTTATGTTTACATCATTCATTCATCTTTTACAACATGATATTTTCAAAAATAAAAACAATGGGTAGTTTCAACCCTCCCCCCCCCCCCCCAAAAAAAAATCTAATCCTATTAATTACAGGTATCAAATCTTTAAAGAAAAAGAAAATCCTATTTTTTATGTTTCTTTTTAATCAAGATGATGAATTCGAGATTAGGGTTTTTGTTAAGGATAAATTGCAAGCTTTGACAAGTACAATTATATCATATGCTACCAAGATCAGAGACCAGCGGTGGAGTTAAAAATTCTTTTTTTTTTTTTTGGGGGGGGGGGGGGGGGGGGGGGGGGGAATTAAGAAAAATTCATCTAAAAAAATTAATTGATATTAATAGCAAAATAAATGCACAAATATATATATTAATTTAATTTAGAGATTAATATAAATAAATAGAGTTTAAATAATCAATTTGATTTCTTAAAATAAATTATTGTAAGTGTTAAGAGTATAACAATATACTAACAATTTTGTATCCTCGTTGCCTTGAATATTATTAAAAAATAATGTTGAATTCAACATTTTTTCTCTATTCTTTTAAGTTGTTAAAATTTGGATTATATCAAAAATCAGATTGAAAAAAAAATTAAAAACTAAAAAAATAAGAAAAAGAGTAGATGTTAGGTTTTAGTGCAATATATGAATATAAGTAGGTCGTTTTTATCAATAAAAAATAATGATCACGTAGAAACCACCAAGAGAAAAGTTGGTATTATCACAAGTTGACACTAGGAATTATATAACTGGCAAACAATAAAGTAGTGTAAGTGGTGAGCCTAAATGAAAATTGAATGTTCAATAATTGTGAAATTTATTGCGGGAAATACTATATTTATTATATAGTATTGCTTTGACAATTATGAAATTTATTATGAAAAAAATTGTGTAAATTCATTATTTACTGCTAATACTTTGAAAACCTGTCAAATCAAAGGATGATGTGCATGAAATATAGACAATAAGGTACTCTCATATGAGTCAAATCTTCTGTCCCACTTTTCCTGCTCCACTCTATACTCCACCAATAAAAACTTGCCACGTATTCACCTAATTAATTAAATACTACTATTAATTAATAGCGGTAGCATTTAATAAGACAATAATGATAGTATTTAATTAATTAGGTGAATACGTGGCAAGTTTTTATTGGTGGAGTATAGAGTAGAGCAGGAAAAGTGGGACAGAAGATTTGGACTCCTCTCATATGAGTCCTCTTCTGTCCCACTTTTCCTGCTCCACTCTATACTCCACCAATAAAAACTTGCCACGTATTCACCTAATTAATTAAATACTATCATTATTGACTTATTAAATGCTACTGTTATTAATTAATAGTAGTAATTAATTAAAGATTTAAATACGTGGCAAGTTTTTATTGGTGGAGTATGGAGTGGAGCAGGAAAAGTGGGACAGAAGATTTGGACTCCTCTCATATATGCATATTTAGCATTAATTTCATGTTATTTCGTGATTATCTATTATTTTTGTCTCATAAGGTGATAAAGGATTAACATGCTAATAGGCTTTATTTGAGGCAGAGTAATGATCAATTAAGTGAAGCCCATTTGAGAGATCCAGCCCAAGCAGGAAGTGAAGTAAGCAAAGATAAAAGAAAAGAATAAAAGCAGGCTGGGCAAGTCCAACAAGGAGTGAAGGAAAGAAAATGAAAAATTAGAAGAGTGGGACTAATGTTAATCTGACGTGGTGAAGAAAAGTAGAGAAAGAAAAAATTAAAGGCTTTGTTTTCGCGGTTGAAATACAGACGGGCTTGACTTGGGCCACTTGATTTCTTCACCAAAACGCATACTTTGTAGTTGCAATGGGCCACGTTGGGATTTTATTGATAAGGCTTTAGGTCAGCCGCATGTGACGGATTATAAATGAGCAAATCAAAGCAATGTTAAGAAGGCTAGTCCGAATTGTATTAGGAGTGGCTTCTCTTATAAATGCTTTAGGGTTAGTTTGTTTAAGAAGGACGGCTAGGACTGAATGAATAGAGCCACGGCTACCTTAGTTTTTGTCCATGATAGTTAGTTTTATTTATTGGTCTAGTTTAATGTTTAGTATTTTATTTTTATATTTTATTTCAATTACTATAAGTAGTTAAATTTATAATTGAGGTTAAGAATTATCAGTATTATTTATGTGATTTAATTTTTTTTCACAGTAATTTTTCTTTAATGATTTAAATTATTCTTGTTTTACATCAATTGACTAAGATAGGATTCTAGATATGATTTCAATCATATTTTTCTCATGATTTAAGATTTAACTTAATTAATTGAATCCTTGGATTATGATTGTTTGATTTTAAAATTGGATATCTCTTATGATTTGTTTATCAATGGATACAATTGATGATTTAATTTTATACCTTGGAAGCGAAGAAGAACATGCTTTAAATTTTTAAACATAAGTTTTAATGATTATATTTTCCATAATAGCAAGATTGATTTTTATATTATCATGTAGTGGGTTGGGAAAAATTAATGATCATGAATATATTCTAATATAAATTAATAAGGCGGATTCCAAAACCTTAATTCCTTTCTCTAGATTGTTTAATCTCTTTACTGCTTTATTTTATGTCTTTGCTTAGTTTATTTAATTTCAAAACAACCAATTTTTATTAAAATAGATTAGGACTAATTTGGTTAAGGTTTAATTAATTTTCCTACGTTCATTCAAGTCCCTGTGGTTTTGATCTTGTTCTTGTTAAACTATACTTTGGTTCATGGACTTGTGAGTACTTTAAAATTTTGCAAAACATGACAATACTTTTAGTCTTATGTGGGGCCATTGAACTTTGTTTTCATTGGAAAAAGACGAAAATGTGCTATATACTTATACGGACTGTTGGACATTAGATTGCTTTCATTTAGAAGTAGAGAAGTCTTCTTATTTATGCTAGGGGCGAAGTTGAGATAAAAAATTTTTCGCAGAGGGCAAAATGCTTTATAATTCGGGTTTTACTAATGTATGCCTTAAGGGCATATGTTAGTAAACCCTTTTAGGAATTTTTTTTACAGAAAAATGTAAAAGTAATTAACTAATTTTAAAACTTTTTCAATTTTTCAAAAAAAATTTCCTATTATGGATGGTTATTAACCAGAGCCTTATAAGTACAATATATAGGAGTTTTTGGGGAGGTCGGGGGCACTTGCCCCCCTCTTGTCCTCCCTTGGCTCTGCCCCTGTCAAAGACCCATCATATATATATATATTTGGTGTGGATCTTTTTCTCTGATTTGAAGGAGTGTAAAATCACATCCATGCACACGAAAAAAAGTGAGTGCAGGTCCAAAAGTTTAACAAGAATTAGCAGTGTTACGGTTTATGTATTTCCCAATTGAAGCTCACGAAGTGTTGGGTCCCATTGGGTCGACTTGTAGTAGCTTGCATATAAAATGAGCTGCATCAAACCTAGAACCGCTCCACAACTATTGGGAACCTAGCAAAAATATAAATTTGGAAAAAAGAAAGAAAGAAAAGAAGTTAGTTTTAATTGTATGCTAATGGTGCTCAAAGGCTCAAAGCATTTGAAATCTCTTTAGCAATTGATAGTACATAAAGCCTTTCATTATAATTGGAAATATTCACCAAGAAAACGTATTAGTTTTGTAAACTTGTAGTTTAAAACTAGAAAATTACATTTAGAAAAAAAAAAAAAATCCATCTTATTAAAACAAAACATATTAGTTTTTTTGTAATTATTTTTTTACTCTCATATTCTCTAAATTCTACGGATTATGGCAAAAGAATGTGATGTTCCATTACTAAAACACCACTACTTTTTTTTTTGGATAAGTAATAAACACTGTACCACACTAGATTAAATTCAATAATGCAGTAATATTTTTTATAACTAAATAAACCAAGAAATACGTAATCTTAAACGCATACTTAGTCTATGGAGTTACCAAGATGAAGACATCGAATTTGAGGATCGCATAGATCACCCAAATTACTCCATTGCAGAAGTAGGCGAGTGAGATAAAGAATGGCATATACTTCACACTCTTTGTTCTAATTACCCTACCCTGCCAAAAGGAGAAAAAAAAAAGTTGCTAATTTTCATCAACAAATACCAAATATAATTACCAATAATTAAAGTATAAATATTTATGAGTAAATTTTAGATGTCCGCTTATGATAATAATTCTTTATTATTAGACTAAGACATCAATCAGTTTTTAGTGTAGGTGGGGATTGAACCCCAAATCTATTATTCAACCATTAGAAATTTTACTACTTAAGCTAACTAAAACCATATATATGATTTTGTTAGTTTTTGTATCTTAAGTTTACTAATATAATTCAACCATATAATTGAACCAAGTAATTAATATTGTTAGGTTATAAAAGTTTAGAACAATTGGCAAATCGTGAATACAAACTTGTCTAGATATAGATCATAGAGTCTATAAGTATTATTAGATAATGCTTAAGGTGATACAAGTCAAGATTCAAGAATATTCAAGCTGCAGAAAGAAGAGTTCAGAAACTGTCTGGTTCGATCGATCGAAGAACAGGCTCGACCGATCGAAACACATATTTGCAGAATTTTAAGTTAGCCTAAACAGCAGTTCAAGCCCATTAAGGATTAGAGTTTCAGATTTACTTCTAGTATATTAAGGAATTCTACGCGCATGTTTATAAGACTTTTTAGAGAGATTAGAGTGCATCTTGTGCCTCTTTTGTAACTAGGATTTTGTATCCAAAAAGCTCTCTCATATCTTCTACTGGTGTTATTTCTTGAAAAATCTCAAGATCCGGTATTGTAGAAGTTGCTGCCTTCTCTAGTCATTAAAGATGCTAATGATCTAAACCTTCAAGGGTGGTCTTGGAGTTACAAATATGATAGTTTGTGTTTTTTATCACAAGTGTGGGTGCTTGTGTTGCAAATGGGGGTGTGCAAATAGCCATTGCAACCACTGGAGCCGACCAGAGTCGAAACACTGTACCGCGCTTGGGGCCGACTGTAAGAGCCAAGGTCAGCGAGTGGAGGTCATGGATCTTTATGATGCCGGTGTAGTGATGCAGTCGAAATTGATTTCCAAAAACCAAATCCTCACCGAACCGATCTGTTTTATATATATATATATTCTTTAATATTTTGATATATTTAAATTATGTTTTTACCCCTATAACTAAGTGAAACAGCACCGTTTCACTGGGCTGTTTAAAAAAGAAAAAGAAAAAGGCAAACGACGTCATGGAACTAGAAGACTATGGTTACAAAAATTAAGGAACCATATAAATACTTCTTTTCCAACTTTTGATCTCAGAAATCTCTCTCACCTCTCAATTGCTATAGCACCGAAGCTGCTCAGTGCAGTAATGCTCACTCTCTTGCCAGTCCACCACAAGACCGCTAGTAAGTTTCAATGTTTCATAGTACACTATCCATTTTGTCTCTCTCTCTCTATTCTCTTAAGTCCACTAATCCAGCTTGTTTCCAATATTGCCTAGTATATTTTCAGCATTTTTGTACTTTTATTTTTATGGTTTTTGACTTAGGGATTTTGAATAAATAGACGCTGTAGAGCAGAACGATTGTGGACCTGTGGTACTATCGTACTATCTATTAGGCTATTAGGCATTGGCTTTTGTTTATTTGTTTTAGAATAAATTAATTGTAAAGGTTGATGTATTAATGTGTAAGCACATTTATGTGTGAAGTGTGAACAGGTTGATGTATTAATGTGTGAACATGTTTTTGTATTAATGTGTAAATCGGTTGTGTGAAAAGTTTGTCAATTGGACATTTTGTTTGAAATATTAAACAGGTTGTGTATTGATATAATTTTTTTAATATTTCAAACCGAACAAGTCGACTAAACTGACCTCAAAACACCACACCACTATAAGTTAGAAAACTGACTCCAAGTGGTGTGTATCGATTCCAATTATGAGAAAACCGACCCCTATTGGTTCGGTAACAAATTTGAGAAAAAACTAAGCCGGCCGAACGGCGCACACCCCTAGCTGCAAATGCCTAATAAAGAAGTAGTCTGTGGACTCGGAACTATCATGGGGTTGTGGTAGTAAGTTTTCTACTCGATGTATCAATATAATGTTAGTGGTCTAAGTTCTATTGTACAAATTTCAATTCTTTTATAGTAGATATGTTTTTTACCTTGAGAATAGCTAGGTTAAATCATCTCCAGGTTTTTTACTTGTTTGGTTTTCGTAAGTCATTATATCATTGTGTTTTTTATTTTCCACTATTTTACATGATATGATTGTTTTTATTTTGACCTAGATTTGAATAATAAACTTAAGTATTCACTTGGTTAATTAATTAGGTTAAACAATCTAGTTTACAGGGGTCTAAAATTGAACAAATACAATATATACAATGCAATTCAACCACATAGTTGAGTTTAATTGAAAATAAAAACAACACATAAATACCTATACTGAAGTTTTGCAATTGAGGAAACAATATACATACCATGACAGTTAGGGGTGAAGCATACATTAATATATTGAGGATAATGCTCAATACCCCGACAATGGTGGATCTATCTTTTGTTGTATGGAAAAGTTTCAAGGAAAGAACAACTACGAGGACAAAGAAGATGGTTTCAATCACAAGTGCGATGATGATCTTCCGCTGAAATTGCAAATATAACAAAATAAAAATGTGTTTAGATAATGACAAAATTTAGCTATAAAATTAGTTGTAGCCTAAGTCTACAGCCTTACTCAATAGCTTTTTATTGGATTTGAATTTTGATAAATCAATCATTGGATTACATTATCTTCTTATATCCTCCATGCTTGCAAAATTTCTAGAAAATTAAAGATCAATAGTTACATCATCAATAAATTGTTTAAATTGCAAGTTTTTGTAGTTTAAAATATTACATAAAATATAATCTTATAAATCATATAGTAAATAATATCTGATTGACATAAAATTTGACATATGTATTAAGAGTGTAAAGAACATGCAATCCAATTGTTAAATTTTCATAATATGTAGTAATATTTATAATATTGAGTAAAGTTGTAGTTTTAGACTACAACTAATTTTATAACTAAACTTTGTCCCTTACATAATGTATCACATGCAACAAACCTCAATTACATATATAGTATAGTATATGAGATAGCTTACATGGAGAAAACCATATACACATCACATGGCAACTTCAAAAATGCTGAGCACATAAACCTTAATTTTGAATGCTTAGAGTATATATGACATTTATTTATTTATTTTTACTTACACGCTTTGACCAGGGAGAGTAGAAGAAGAAGATGGTGATATAGATGATTTCGATTATGAACCCAAAGCCATTGATTGTAATGACAAGAAGGCTATCTGGATGGACGAAGGGCATTCCATAGAAACACCACATTGCGCAACTGAGTACTGCTGTTACATAAGGATCAGGCTTAAAGCTTTCCACTGCTCTTGCCTTGTGTATTTTGATAAATGTTGGGCTGCAATTTATCCATTATGTACTAAGACTATTAGTAAGTACATGGAACAATCAATGTGTGTGAGAGAGAGAGAGAGAGAGAGATTACATGGGAGAGATATATAAGGCAAAAGAGATGACATTTCCTGCAAAGAGAAAAGATGGAAAGATGGTCAAAATAATGATGTTGTTTATATTCTTTTTAGATGAATGAATGAATTCCTTGAACAAACAGGAAGTATACCCTATCAATACTAACAAGTAATAACCAATAATGTGGCCCATTATAACAGTCATGTATAAATTATGAATTATTGATATAAATGATACGATAACATCTTGCCTTGAGAATAAAGCATAGAAGAATATAGATTGAAATCCGCTAATTAGTCTTAGTACTAATTCAAAAAGGACCATTTGTAAAGTTATTATGGAATTTTTTTTATGAGGTTATATAAAAGTAGAAGAAAAATGATCTTCACTTGAACTGAATCAATTTGAAGATTTAGATTAAATATGACTAATTTAAGGTGAGTTTGTAGTTGGAAGGAAAAGCTAGAAAGAGTGCAAATAGAATGTGATCATGCACTCTTTCCTTGCTCTCAACAATAGTGCGTTACAATTTACCTACTATTCATTGTACGTGTGATCATAAATGTCTAATGGCAATGAAACAAATGAAAAAATGGTAATGGAATATAAGAACAAAACCTCAGTATTCTTGGGGGAAATTAAATGACACAAGATGAAAAGTTCCCCAATAAAAATGAAATAAAAAAGGTTCTTGAGAACATGAACATTAAATTTTTGTATACATATATATGGTGAAGTTTTAAGGTACTAACCAATGATGCCCACAATGGTTCTACTTGTTTCAGTGTTAACCATAGTTGCAATGTCCAGACAAGAGATAAGGATGACAAGAAGAAGAAAATAAAGAAAATAGAATTACAAATATGGAGTTTGCGCATTTGATAATTTTCCAAAACCAAAGAATATCTTCCTAAGTTCATTATATAGCAACATAACTCGGATGATTATAACTGTATGTGAGAAACAAAATGCCACGTTTTTTTTTCTTATTCCAACAAAAACTTGGCCAGACGCAAATGTCGAATGCTACTCACTGTAAAGTCGTAACTAGTTAGGGAGCAAATAAAAAAATGTGACAGAGGTTGTGTCACTGTGTGTTCATGCTTGAATTATCAACCACTCTATTTGTACGCATGTAACTTGATCCTTTGTTTCCGATTTGTCCTTGAATTAATTCATAAGGTACTCTACTAACTACATTAATCTTGGTTATAGATGAACTATACTTATGTGGTGAACCACTTGTCCACGCCAGGATTGGTGATCATGCTGTTGAGTGTGGTTTCTAACCACAGTTATATATACAACATATTTCATAATTTCTTCACAATTTGTTGCGATGACATATTCCAATTGGTAGAAATCATTTTCATTAGCACCATGACTGCCATTACTTTTATTGTATACTAATCATAACTTGTTTGATTTAATTTTGAGCTAAGTGATTATGTTATGTGAATTATATTATCTATCTATTTCCCATGCATTAGATTAGGTGTGTTTTGTGTGAGTGTTTCAAAAACAAGTTGAAGATATTGAGTTTCTTCATAAGCTTAGATTAGGTGTGAGTGAGTTGTTACCATTGTTCCAACTCAAATTTATGCCAAAGGGAGAGATTGTTACAACCTTAGTGTGTTGGCATAGTTCATGCCAAATTTACATGTATTTTGGTGAGTTCTTCATTTGAAAATCTATTGAGACAACAATTTTGCCTCTCTTGCCTCTTATTGGCTTGAGTGAAAATTGCAAACCTAAGAAAAATCCCATCCTTTGTAGTTCCTATTTATAAACTTCTCTATATAACCCTCATTTGTCACAAAATTTTACACCAAATTCCCATATTGAAGAGCTAGAGAGCAACTTAAAACCCTAGTGCTAAATCCCATTTGGTCTCTTTACCTTCTCCTTATCCACCAAATTCCCATATTGAAGAGCTAGAGAGCAACCTAAAACCCTAGTGCTAAAGCCCATTAGGTCTCTTTACCTTCTCCTTATCCAATTGTTGTTGTTTGGTGTTTGGGAATCATTTGAACAATTCCAAAATCTCCAAGAGGCCTTGAAGTGGCCAAGGAGACTTGATATTGTGATTGGTATTCTCATATCTAATAATTAACAAGAAGAAAAGATTCAAGGAATCAATTGCTAGTTGGAGCAGGAGACTCAAGTCTATAGTCATTACTTAGATTGGAGGATTTTGTAAGTGACTTGTACTGCAACAATTCTTGTTTATGGATCATTTGGTCCTATAGTACCCAAATAGTTTTCTACTTGGTTTTGGGGTTTTTTCTCTCCATGAGTACGTCTAATGTTCTTATGGGTGTGATTGATTGTTTGGGATTTTCTGTTTTGATTATGTAGCCATGAATGTGTTAATTGACTAATTTCATTAATAATTGGGCTTAATTTGATAGTTAGTTTAAAATTAACATAAAACATAAACCGAGGTCTAAAGTGTAACCATGGATGGGGCCATTCATGGACTAGGGGGGGGGGGGGGCAATGCCCCCCCCTAATTTTTAAAAAAATAATATAATTATATAATTATATATTTAGGTACTAATTTTTGCAACTTCGTTCAATAAAATTACATTTTGTCCCCCTTATTGATCATTATAAGAGAAATGCTACAGCAACAGATTTTTTTATAATTAAGGTGACAAATTCTTACTAGTTTGTATCTAGGTTCACTACTTATATTACTTTTTCACTTACTAATAACCACTAATCACAACAACAATTTGTAAAAAAATTTGTAGATCTAGTATTTTTCTCCTTTTAAAGTCTATAAAAAAAATTTATAAATCTAAAATTAAAAAAAAAAAATACAAGCCCAAAATATTAGCCCAACTACAAAAATTACCGATAGGCGACAACCAAGCTATATATATATATATATATATAAAATTGAGACTAATCAACCAATTTTACAAAAAACAAACAACTTAGCCCTTACTTTAAACAAAATAATTTTGTCCTTACCAACAAAAGACATGCTCTACACACACATAAAAAAAAAAATAATAGAAAAAAACCTTTGTCGGCTAAGTAGTAGAGCTGAAAGCCGAAGTCACTGCATGTAGCTAATAATAAAACCGCCTAAGTCCTGGCTCCGTCCTTGAGTGTAACTCTCATCACCAATTTCACTTTGTTCCGCAAACATAGTCATAAGAGATATGAGCATATTCACTGCAATCTTAACCGAGCCTTTAGTTGCTACAATGCCCCCAAAGGTCCAATATTTTGATATTCATTTGCTTTAATCAAATAAACTTTTCTTTTCATAAAGAACTTAATTTTTCTCTAATCAATTTAGAGAAAAAAAAAAAATCCTCCATTCTCTTATGCAATGATTTAAATGATTTTTCATGTGTATTGGATGTTATAAGACTTATCTAATAGCCATGTGACTTTTAAATAATTTAACAAATCATGTGATTAAAGTATGTGTAGAGAATTAAATATTTTTATTTGAGATAGAAATCTCAATTTAGCCTTATCTAAATATATATATGTGTGAAGTTTTTTTCTAAAAACTTGAACCTCGATCTTTACCCTCTTATTTTATAAGAACTTGTATTTGTAAAGTGATCATCATATCGAGAGTAAGTGGTGGTTATGTAAATAGTTAATTGATTGCTTGTAGTCTTGTAGAATAATTAACAATTCAATGATTGCCAGTCGGTATTTAAGTGCAATTTTCCTTGTCATTTTTTGCTATTTTTGTACTTTAATTAAGTTTGGTATGACATTATTGCTTGATTGCATGATGAAAATTAAATCTGTCCATTAATTCTATGAGATGGGTTTAGATCTGTCCAGTAACTTAGTCTTTGAGTTTAGATCTTTTTTTGTTTTTTTGAGAAATAATCTTTGAGTTTAAATCAAGAGTTCTAGATTGGTACATTTTCATCTAATTTTTGTTTTTTAGATTGTAAGTTGGAATCAAAGTGATATAACTTTTCTTTAGTCTGTTACTAAGAAAAGAATTATGTGATTTTAATTTTCTCATTTTTATGAGGACAATGTAATCATAAGTTCTATTTGCAATAAGATGTTTTTTTCTTCTTGATTTAGCCCATAATAATCAAGAGGTAATTACATTTTAAATCATTCACATTAAGGTAATAAACATTGTTTGTTGAGCTCCCATTCTAAGACTCACTATCGATGGGAGATATTTGAACCTTCCTGGTTCCCTCGGATCGTGGTTCTAATAAATACTTCTTGTAGTTGTTTTTGCAATTTTTTTTAAAAAAATTAAAATTAAAATTGATGAAATCTTACTTAAAATGGATGGTCATGAAAAGATTAAATGGATTTTTTATGTTATCAATAAAGTATATGTTAGTAAAACCTAAACTTAAAAAAAAAAAAATAGTAATTACGTCTCAAAAAGTAAAAATAATTATTTTAAATAAAAATTATAATATATATAAAGTTAAATAAATACTATTTAATTGGTATTTAAATATAAAAATTGCCTTCTATGTCATCTTAAGCCTCAAATTACATTTGTCTAACCTACCTTTAAACAGTAAGATATAACCTCTTTCATTCTCCCTTTTTGTGTGTTTGTTTTTCAGAAAAAAAGAAAAAGAAAAGTATGATGTAAAATTCACGATCTACAAGGAAAGTCAATAAGGATAATTTGAAATGATCAAAGGTAATAAATGTTAATGAAGTATTAATTTAGTTATATAGAATTGTTAATTTTCTCAAAAAAAAAAAATGTTAAAAACCTTGTAATTTAACTGGTTGACACCTTCTAATGTGTCTGTGATATTTGGGGTTCAAATTTCCTCGTTATAACTATTGAATTATCATGTCTCTGTTTGTTTTTTTGTTTTTTTTTGTTTTTTTAAAAATCTAACTTTACTGACAAAAGGATTTTTAAAAAAATTATGTAAAAGAAACAATAGAAAAATGCTTCAATTACTCTTATTTTTTCAAATTTTTAATCAAATTTCTTTAGTCATTTTATGTTATCTAAAAATTGAAAAAAAAAATTATGTAATTTCTCTATTTACAAAAATAGGGTAAACTAAGTATTTAGTCTTTATCTCTTACATTATATTTCAATTTGGTCCATAACATTTCAATTGTGTCAATTTAGTCCATAACTTTTAAGTATTATGTTAATTTAGTCCTTACCGTTATCTTTTAGGTGAAAGTTGCTGACGTGTCTAACAAAAAAAAAAAAAAAGGTTCCGTTAATGTAACAATAAACTAATTTTTTATTTTGGTCATTTGCCACGTTATCAATTTATATATAAGAAATAAAGATATAGACTAAATTAACACGGTACTGAAAGATTAGAGGCTAAATTGACACAATTAAAAGATTAGAGACCAAATTAAAATATAAGATACAAAAGATACGGACTAAAGATGTAGTTTACCTTAAAATAAAATATGATAATTTTATTTTTATAAAATTTGTGTAGTATAATTTTAGAGTTACTTTCTATAACATACTATTGAATATGTGTAGGAAGGAGAGAAGATGGGTTTGCGTACACTAAGATTTAAGGATCCCAAAAAAAAAAAAAAAAAGATTTAAGGATCCCAAGAAGGGAAAGAGAAAAATACATCCAAGAAGTCAACTTAAAAAACTGCTTTCACATTTGTTAATTGAACTATTTAAAACTTATTTAATACTGTTTATTTTTTAAATTTAAAATTATCTCCTAAGCCAATACTTGCATCTTTAAACCAATTTTTATGAGAAAATATTCCTAAATTTAACAGAATAAATATAAAATACCAAAAATAGCCCGTGACCAAAAGCATGTAAAGTAAACCCAACCCTGGCACTCATAAAACCTACTTTAACCCGGCTCTAACTCCTCAGCCAAAAAGCCCTAAACAGTTTACAAAGCTTCTCGAATCCAGCCTCTCACATCGGCCACCACCGGCCGGCCGGACTGGTAGATGGTTTTGGGCTGGGTCTGGGTCTGGGTTAGGCAAAAAAACTGAGTTGGTTTTTTTTTTGTTTTGTTTTTGGTCGGGTCTAGGTTTTGTTTTTATGGTGGGTCAATTAGCTAGGATCATCTTCTGCGAGTACGGGTCGATGGGCTTGGTGGTGCTGTGCCAGATCGCGACCATCGGTGGGATTGCGGGCTCTCTTTGGGGCTTCGACGAAGGTTGCGGCGGATTTGGTTTGCAATTGAGACGATGCAGCAAAGCTAGGGATCAGCTTCTGGTGGTGGTGGTGGTGGTGGTGTTGCACTTTGGGTTTGGATCTAAATAGATCGGAATGGCGAAGTAGTTGGTATGGGGTTGAGGTTGGAACCAGCGGTCTTTGGGTGGCAGAGATGGTCATGGTTGGTTGCTGGTGACTTTACGATGTCAAACTGGGTGTGTAGGTTGGAGGGCTACAGTTGGCACATACAGCGTGTAAGATTGACGCATACAGGGAAAATGGTTTTTCTGGCACATACACCGTGTGGGACCTATTTTCTGTCAATGAGAGCACAGGTATTTACTTATAATAAAAATGCAGTTTATTTTATTATTTAATATATTTTTGTTATTATTTATAACGTATTTTTTTTATTACTATTCATCATTTGTCTTCTATTTCAATATTTCTAGATTTAAGTAAAGACATGTTTAACTTGAATTAAAAACTTATCTACAAAATTAAACATTTTTCTACTAATTCACATATTCAAAATAACTTTATATTTATTGTTCTGAACAAGTGTTAATAAATTCAAATTATTACCCTTTTACATAAGAATTAAAAATTTTCAATTTCACTTTCCTATTTCAGCTCTCCTTAAATTTTATCTTTATTTTTTATTTTTTTTTTATTTTTAAGTTTTCAATTTACGTAGTCACAATCACTGACATCCATGCGGCCCCCGATTAGTGCTCGTAACGAGGATTCCAACGGTATTGTTAGTGCTCGTTACGAGGATTCCAACAGCTTTTTTCTAGGAAAGACCCATGAAATATTTCATTCCAAACCCATTTTTCAACCTTTCTTCTTCCGCCTCCTCCCACTCCTACTGCCCTTTTCATCTCCTCCTCCTCTGAACAGGTAACAATATACCTCAATTTTTATTCTTTTATGGACAGTTTCCAATTGCTATACTGTACTGTACTGTTTGTGGATTTTGATTTTGCTGCTTGTTCAGTTATGTATAGTGTTTACTTCTTGTATCGGTTGATGTGCATTGTGTGGTTTCGTTGGGTGTATATCTTTATTTGTGCTTTTGCGCTTGATTTGATTGGTGCACATATGGGTTTGCTGCTTAATATGTTCATATTTGGATTTGAATTGTTTTTGGCTACTCACTGTCCTTTCCTACCAACCCCGCTTCACTGTGCCAACTTGCATATAGATTCAGACTTGGATGCAAAATTATAAATTGATAAACCATTAACATCAATGCCTTCAAACTCCATTGTTTCTGTCTATCCAAAATGCCCACAAGCTAGTGACCATCACCTCAGAGAAGGTTCTGTACTCTTCTTGTCAAATTACTCAGTTTCAAGCCATAAAAATTTCCTCCTTTTGATAGATCCTGGTATGATATACTGTGTCTGTGTCCTTAATGTTAATACACAATCAAGCCGTACTGCTGTAGCCACATTGCAACGCTAAAACAAGTGTTCTATGTATTGTCTCCTCCTTGTCATAACAACGGGTACACAGGCCTTCAGAGAGCATCTTCCTAGCTTTCACCATTAATGTATTGCTGCAGATTCTCCAGATAAACACCACTAGCCATTTTGAGTTTCTATTGGTTCCTCCCTTTCCTTTTTGGACAGAGGCATGTCTAAAATATTTACATATCAGCACCATGTTTCTATACAAAATGACATAAAGCAGATAACAAGACGGAAATCACTCTTAAAAAAAAAAAAAAAGGGAGAATTATTTTTTTTCTTCACTAATGTGTAACTAACGATTTGGTTCTCTCTATGGGAGTTTTAGAGTGTAGAACTTAGTCTTCTACACACAAAAGCTAAAAAATCAATTATTCTCTCATTCTTTCTCAACAAAACATAATTAAAATTAGCAGATAAAAGCAAAAATTCTCAAACCTCATTTTTTGGGTACTGATTGCTAGAAATTTTGCCACTCTCTCCATTTAAAGCATAAAAAGTAAAAGTTTCATGTTTTTTTTTTGTTGTTGCCGCGTTGGACCTTCTCTTCTCTTTTCTGTTTCTTTTAGGTTTGGAGATTTGTGTTAAAACTCTCTCTCTCTCTCTCTCTCCTTGTTTTTATAGGTGAAAGCTAGCTTTATTTTGTGTTTGTTTTACCCTTGGTAGTGGGGGAGACAAAGAAAGAAACCAGCGTTTTATCTTGATAAAATTGAGTTATTTAGGACTTGTTTGAATCACCATGATTTTAAGTGATATCACTAAGTTTTTATCACTAAGTTTCCTAAACGCGTAGATTTCACTAAAAAAAATTTGTTTGACTTGGTTTTTGGGTGATATTTCCATCACTCAAAACTCAAAAATTTGAGTGATGGATGATGAAAATTAAAAACAAAATTTTGGTGTTTTAAGTTTCTGAAATATGAGTTATGGTGGCAAAGGTGAGTTATGTGACCAAACAAAAAATTTGGAGTTTTTGAAATAAAGTGAGATTTGGGTTATAAGTTATGAGTTTTGAGTTTGAGTTACGAGTTATGAGTATTAACTTATGAAAATTGAGTCATGACCAAGCCAAACAAACCCTTTATCACTCTTGTTTAGCTTAGCTTTAAGCTTTTACACTGTTCATATTCATTATTTTGATTGTTATTTATTTTGTTGAAGTGCTATCAATCATATTCATTACTACATTAGTTTTATAAGATTTTTCTAGTAACTTTAGCATTTTCCAAAAAAATTATGAATTATTAGAATTTCAACCCATTTACCATTAAGTAAATCAGCCATATTAAAAAGTACAAACTGTAACTATTATATATAAATTGAAATATATAACAGTAACTAAATACTATTTAAGTGATCTTCAAATATAAAAATGATCATTCAAAATTATTGTTTAAGACTTCAACTATATTGAATTGAATGGAAAACTAAGAAGTTCTATCCTTGTAATGGACATTCAATTCTTCCGATAAAAAAAAAAAAAAACACATTCTTGAAATCCTTATTACTCCTTAGTTATGAGTATAAGTGTTTATATTACAGCATGAGTCCCTCATCCAATGTACCAGAAAATTGAAAATTCTATATCAATCGTCATCATCCAAGAAAAGATCCAAAAATCTTTAGTATAATTCACTCATTTCTCTTTTTCAGGCCTCTCTTTCTTACTCTCTCTATCTCCATTTTTTTAAACAAAAATCTCCATGTAAAATTATAGTATACATGGTCATGTCTACAATTATTTATTTGATTTTGTTTTTCGTTTTATGAGCCATAACTTCACAGTTTTTTATTGATAGCAATATAGGTGTTGCTTTATTGATGCAAAATACACGTAACCGGGCCTAGTTGCCATGAGTAACTTTGATCTCCTTTTGACTCATGTACAAGACACAAATTAAATGAACAGGTTAACAGCAAGTTAACTAAGAGGGTGTAAGCGTGTAACACTGACTCAAAGGCACACATGTGAGGCTTGATGAGAAAGTTGTTGGAGATATTACACAAAATAATAATTAATGGAAAAACAAGATTAATACAAAAGACAAATAGATAATAGATAACTTGGAGGCACAATATCATTTTCCTTAAACAATATTTGCCCCCCCCCCACACTTTTGTTGTTAAAAGGTTATCGCAAATTTGTCTTCAGGATATAACCAAAATGTTGGGTTCTACAAATAGAAATTCTGGAGAATGACCACATGATTTCTTGTGTTTCTCTCAAACTTAATTTTTTGTGAAGTTAATTATTTTTCAAGTGAACATAAGCCTCAATGAAAAGGCACGTATGTTTCATGAAAAGGCATGTATGGAGAGTTAGTTATTTTTTAAAAAACAGTTAACAAAGATTAAAACCTCTTCAACCTTTCTGAATAAATGCCAGAAATTTCTGTAGAAAATTCTAGAAAATTCAGATTTTGGAATTTTCACTTAGAAAATTTCAGAACTTGAATTTTCACTTCATGAAACTATATTCTCCAAACTCAAACATCATTGTTACAACCTATCCTTGTATATACCTATATATACAACAATCCCCCACTAGGTTGTAATAATATATGTTTCACTTGATTGATATCCTATCATGCATAATGAAATGTGTCTTTCAACTTAAACCTCCCTTTAGTGTAATTACTCAAGAAATCAACAGAGTTAATGGTGGCTTGGTGCTTGAACCAAAACTCTTATGTGTTGAAATCAGAAACAACACACACATGAGAACATCCACAACACATTCAAAAATCCAAGTCGGGGGTGACTTTAATATAATCCGTTTCCCATCAGAGTGTTTGGGGTCTGCTACCTACTCTCGGGTTATGTGTGGATTTTCTGACTTTGTTTCTTTGCATGGGTTGATGGATATACCTATGGAAGGGGGCCTTTACACTTGGTCCAATACATCCTCAGCTTCTCGTCTAGATCGGTTCATTTTCTCCCCACTTTTGGTAGATCACTTCACACAGTTCACCCAAAAAAGGATGTCTAGAGTACTTTCTGACCATTTTCCTATTTTGCTGGAAGGTGGGAGTCAGCAAAGAGGTAGAATTCCTTTCCGTTTTGAAAATATGTGGTTGAGGGTAGATAATTTTGTCGAGAAAGTGAAGAAGTGGTGGGCATCCTATTTGTTCCAAGGAACCCCAAGTTTTATTCTAGCTAAGAAGTTGGTTGCCTTGAAGTTGGATTTAAAAAAGTGGAATGATACTGAGTTTGGCAATGTCACAAATAAGAAACGGGACCTTTGGAGCAAGCTGAATGTTTTGGATGCTAAAGGGGAGACACATAGCTTAACAGCTGAGGAGAAGTTAGAACAAACTAATCTTCGTATAGATATTGAAAAGTTAACTCTTATGGAAGAGATTAGTTGGAGACAAAAGTCTAAGGTGTTGCACTTAAAGGAAGGGGACGCCAATACCAGATTTTTTCATAGAATGACTGATTCTAACCGGAAAAATAATGGTATTGAAAGCCTAATGGTTAATGGTACCTTGTCTTTGGATCAAGGTACAATTGCAGACTGCATTACTCATTTCTTCATGAATTTGTACTCTGAGCAGCAGGTTGATCAACCGTTTCCGGATTCGCTAGTTTTTCCAATGATATTTGGGGATAATGCGGATTGGTTAGAGAGACCTTTTGAAGAGGCAAAAATTTTTGATGTAGTTCAGAGTTTTCATTGTGATAAATCTCCTGGACTAGATGGCTTCCCTATGGCTTTTTTCCAAGCTTGCTGGGGGGTTGTTAAACCTGATCTTATGGCCGTATTTCATCATTTTTTTGCTAGTGGTCAGTTTGAGAAAAGTTTAAACGCAACTTTTATTACTCTCATTCCTAAAAAACATGCAGCAAGTGAGATTAGAGATTTTCGTCCCATTAGTCTGGTTGGGGGTGGCTTGGTGCTTAAACCAAAACTCTTATGTGTTGGATACCTAACAAAAATAAGGGATTCATGGTTAGTGATTATTATAAAATTCTAGTTGACAATACTATATATGGTTTTCCTTGGAAAAATATTTGGAAGCAGAAGATTCCCTCTAGAGTAGCTTTCTTTGTTTGGACTGTTGCCTTAGGAAAATACTTGACGATTGATAATTTACAAAAAAGGAAGGTGTGGATTTTGAATCGGTTGACCATTTATTCTTTCACTATCCTATTGCTATGGATCTATGGTCTATGGTTTTGGGTATATTTGGAGTAACTTGGGTTATGCCACACACTGTTTTGGGGCTGTTAGGGTGTTGGCAAGGCAGTTTTGGTCGTCATCGAAATGGTTATATTTGGTCCATCATTCCACATTGCTTAATGTGGTGTCTTTGGAGGGAGGGAAATAGTAGATGTTTTGAAGATATTGAGAAATCTATTTCGGACCTCAAGCTATTCTTTTTTAGAACTTTGCAAGATTGGTTGTTTGCTTTGCAAAAATAATCATTCCCTTCTTTTATTGATTTTCTAGACTCTTGCAATTTTTGTATTTGATTTCTTGACCCCTTGTACACTCCCTGTGTACTAGGGTGTTCCTTTTTTATATCAATAAAGCTTATTACTTTTTTAAAAAAACATTTAGAAATCCAAGTTGTTAGCACTATTATGGCCTTGTGCTCTACCTGGTTTAGTGAACATGAACAAGAGAAAACCCTTTTACTCTTGCTACAAGCGACACCACTCACATGTTCACAAAGGGTGAAGTTCCTTCTTATGTACATAGACATTTATGATTTATGAACTTCATTAAGAGTTTAAAACTCATCCCTAATTTCATTGTAATAGTCTGCACTAATCCATCTTGAATGAGACCAAATTTAGTGCTCTTACCAACCACGTATCAAAAGCTTGTCGTTACCCTTTAAACCTCTTAGATATAATCAGTTCGAGGTTGGATTCCCACTATTGGTGATTCTCTTAAAAGAAGGGTTTTAGTCTCATTCCAATGGATGGTATCGATACCAAGTCTCAAGACACACTTCAGTAAAGGACCTATTTTATATAAAAAATTACTAGGCAATGGACTAGTCCAACCACATTTGACTTGCCTTATGTATTCTTGTCTTAGACTTTTAAGTCTAAGTTCACATTATATGCAACTCATGTATACCATATGCATTGTGGTTTCAAAACTTTAGTATAAGGAATGGCTTACTATGGTTGTGGCCACGACACTTTATCAAAACCTTAGCCATTTTCTTTCCTTGCCTGTTACCATTATAATCAATGCTCTCAATTTAATTTTGTAGTAGAGTAAAAAATACACTTTTTTTAATGCTTACACATAACACCCCCACATGTAGTGATTATCTAACTAAACATAGATATTATCACTCACATCAATAATAGAATTAAACTTGAATATTCTATATAATAGATATTCATCACAATTAAGTACTTTCTAGTGATCAACCTCAAATTTTAGAAATTTTGAAAGTCTACATACTGTGAAGGCAATGTCTAATTTAGTTCCATACATGATATGCAATATGTACTTAATACACTAGCAAACTCGAGTTGTGCATCCACCAAGGAAGTCAATATCGTACTGGAGGCTGCACCGCTTTGGCCATCGGTACGATATATTTCGGATACCGGTCAATACCAGTGTATCGTTTCGAGTTTACCGCTATTTTATATATATATATATTATACACACACCAAAATCTCTAGAACCATGTTTATAAGAATATAATATTTCACTTATATTATAATAAATATAAAAGTTTATCATAAAATATTTCCTCAATTCAGAACAAATTATTCATAATTTTAGACTTTAGTATCAATTAAAAGGAAAAAAAAACATAATATAAAAATTAGAAAACTTAGTTGTTCATTGCATACTAAGAAAACAAATAATACTAATAAGTTAATGTAAATAAGTTACCATTATGCCCTTACAAAAATTCAAAAATTACAAACTGAAAAAAAAAAAAATTTGTACCGGCTGGTACGCCCGGTATTGCCTGAAATTGACCGATATGGCAGGTACGCGGCTGGTACGGCAGGTATTTTTTTCGGTACAAAATAGAAGTGTACTGGTATCGGTGTACTGGCCGGTACCGGTACGGTATCGACCATCCTAGCATCCACCCTTCCAATAATCTCCTTATTTAATATTGGGATCAAAGTGTATTTGCCTTTTAAAGATATTAAAATCTAAGAAGCTAGTTCTCAATACTAATATCAAGACAATGAGATAACATAATTCCCAAAAGAATGAGAAATCACTAATCTCAACACAATGAGATTAATCAAATCTCAACAAAATGAGATAACATAAATCTCAAAATGAGATTAGTATAGTGCACACCTCCACTATATTTCTTTACTTGATTCTCATTCATAAAAAAAAGAAAAATCATTTAATTAAGGAAATACAAACCCACAGGTCTTTCAAGCAAACTTCCTTACTAAGATCACTTTTTTTAAGAAAGTCACTTCACATCTATATGATGCATACTCAAATTATATGTGGAGACATAATCCAATATTTCATTATTGATCCTTGAATGTTCAATTAATGAATTCACTTGTACTCTCTTTATTTCACAAAGAGGCACTTTCAAAATAGGATCACAATATGTGCTTGTTTAAACTCAAGACATCTACCACATATGGCAGAATTTAATCACAATAAATTTAACATCCCTTGATGTGAATTCTCAATACCTTATCAAGCACATCTTTGATGCACATTAGCATTCTTATGAGCCCACGACTCGTTTAAGGGTTATACCCCTACACTTTCTTGGATATCATAATTCCACAATTTGAGTTTCTAAACCCCACAATTTGGATTCTCAACCATTCCAAAATTCACATATATACACACATTATAATTACATATATCAAAATGTAATAATAGAATATAGTGAATTTCCTTAAAATTATATGAATGGTTTTAAAGATATCAACTAATAACACAAATAGTTACTAGTGTATAGACATCAAAAATCTATCTTTTTCCCTTTGTTTCAAACCTTTTATTTTTAACCTTAGACCAAAAGATTTTATAATTTATTCTAATACCCACTCACAACTGATTGGTTTAGAAACTAGAGATATCTCATCATTAATAGCTTTTACAATAGAAACTACATCTTTTTAGAAGCACAAAACTTTCTCAAACTTAGGATCGCTTCCCTTAGAGAATACCATGGGTATTAAATTAGGACTACACCTTCAACAAGGTAAACAAGAGCTTCACATGAAATAAAATTTGGATTAAAATCCTTTTTATTTCTCAAACTTTGACTCCACCTTTGTTCACTTGGTGAACCACATTTAAATATTTAATATCACTTAATGTGATATTTAAGATTGGAGTCATTTATTCGTGTTTAATTAAGTAGGTATCGGGGTATCTTTGAAATCATCTTTGAATTTAAACTCAATAAATTCAATATCCTTTGATTTCACTTTTATATTAGACATTAAGTCTAATAAACTACATACCCTTGAATTTACTCAAAACCTACATATAAACTTTATATAGCTCTTTGACTAATTAGTCCTCTTTGGTCTATCATTTACAAAAGGTTAAGCACTCCCACAGTTTAAAATGATAAGCATTTGGTCACATTCTCATTTCATAACACATATGAAATTCTTTTGAGATGAAACTCTATTATGCACATAGCATATACTAAGAAAAGTTTCTTCCCATTGATCAGATTGCATTCAAGTTTATGGCATTCACTATAACAAATAGAGTTCTCTCTTTTGACCAAATCATTTTATTAGGGTGTATAAGGGATTACACTTTGGTGTATTATGACATGTTTCTCACAAAGAATAATATACATTTAGAAATATTCATCATTTCTAATTAATACATAATTCAATTCAAATCATCATGCTTATATAAATTATATCATGCTTTAACATAAATTTCAAGAATTTGAAATTTAAAAGTCTTAATCTAGGATGCCACAAATAAAGAATCAACAAAATAAGCATAATCAAAACATATTGATAAATAACACTCAGATAGTAGCATATCTATTGCTTACTAATATCTCATTCTTGAATAAGACCATTTTTAAATAACAAATTGGCTTTTCTTAATATTAGGTACATGAAAATATAGCATTGGTCAAGAGAACTTTTTGCCAAAACTCAATTTCACTTCAACAATGCACTTTCCATGAACTTTTGTCTTATTGTGGATGTCCACAAGCACCTCTAGTTCTATGGAAGACTCCTCATAAGCCTTGAATTGTGCCTTGTAGTTGCACACATGCAACATTGCACCTGAATTAAAACACCAATTAGAAGGATTTGTAATTACAACCATATGAAATATAGTGATCTTTATTACATACATCACTCACCATAGCAATAATGTCCTTAATGACAATTGCTTCATTAGTATTTCCATCTTTATCCTTCTTATTCTTTAAGAACTTACATTCTCAAATGTAATGGTCATTCTTTCCACAAAGGAAACTTGACATTCTACTTGTCATTGTTGGAATCCTTAGAGTTGTTTATCTAAATCAATTTACACTCTTATTCACATTCAAGTGTTAATTGTTCTTACTAGAACTTCCAATTTTAACATTGGTCACATTCACTTTAGAATCAGTGTTAGATACACCTCTAATTGAGCTTTCCTCTTCAATTTAGTGATGTGGTCTGAATTGATCTAAAGTGAAATTTTCTAACATGTTTCTTAATGTCTTCACATAGTTTAGAAAACCACTTAGGAAAATATTCATATACTCTATCACTTTAAGAGTTTAAATTCCCACCCTGTAGATTTTCTACTTCACTTTATAACATTGAAACATGTTAAAATTTCATTCTTATATCTCAATTCAAATAAATTTGCAACACATGCAAATATTCTAACAAAGAAACTCATCAATCAATTTGAAATTCAAATTTCCCATGAACAAGAAATTTGTACCTTCAATGTTCAAACTATGAACATGGCTTTTAATGCATTCACAATGTGAAAGAATCATCACCTTGTCTTGCCAACAACAAAACTTATTTCTTTAAGCCTTATTTCGTTGAATCTTCTTTATGATCAATTCATCATTTGAACAACTCTTCAAATCCAAGCCAATTACTCTTTCTACTATGTGAAATTGGTTCCATAAAAAAGATCCAATTTCACCAAACCATAGTTCAACATCTTCAAAGTTGTACCATCATCATTTACTCCTTATATTGTAGTTTAATATTGTCTAAGATTATTGGGGATATTACACAAAGTAATAATGGAAAAACAAGATTAACAAAAAAGATAAATAAAAAATATATAACTTGGAGGCACAATATCATTTTTCTTAGACAATATTTGCCCCCCACATTTTTGTTACTAAAGGGTTATCACAAATTTGTCTCCAAAATACAACCAAGATTTGGGTTTCTACAGATAGTAATTCTAAAAAATGACCACAAAATTTCTTGTGTTTCTCTCTTTTGTGGAGTTTAATTATTTTTCAAGTGAACATAAGCCTCTATTTATATCCATAGGATTATGTTTTATGAAAATATACGTATGAAGAGTTAGTTATTTTTCAAGTAAACATAAGTCTTTATTCATAAAAAGGCTCGTATGTTTCATGAAAAAGCATGTATGGAAAGTTACTAGAAACCTCTTCAACCTTTCTAAATACTTACTAGAAATTTCTATAGAAAATTCTAAAAAATTTTAGAAAGTTCAAATTTTTGAATTTTCACTTAAAAAATTCTAGAACTTGAATTTTTACGTTATAAAATCATATTCTCCAAACTCAAACATCATTATTACAACCTATCTTTGTATATACCTATATACACAACAAAAGTGTTAGTCTCACTCACACATAGGAGACTGTAACATCCTTCATATGCACATGCTAACAGCACACACAGAGATAGAGAGATAGTGGGAGATACCATTCCTCTATTTTCACTTTTTATCTTTTGGATTTCTTCTCAATCTCTCTCGGATTTTTAATACATGCTTTTAGTTAAAGCATAAACTAATAAACCAAAAGTGAACTACTTTAAGTAATTCAACAAATGACGTCCTATCACCAGTTCAATAAGTGATTTGTATTGTAACAATTCTTATTTAGTGGATCGTTTGATGTTATAGGACCCAAAGATTTTTTTGCATGGTTTTTGGGTTCTTCTCTCCATGAACACTTCTGGTATTTTTATGGGTGTGATTGATTGTTTGAGATTTGATGTTTTTTGATTATGTAGCCATGCATATATTAATTGACTAATTTCATTAACAATTGGGCTTAATTTGATAATTAGTTTAAAATTAAAATAAAACATAAAATCGGGGTCTAAAGCGTAACTTTCATCACCAATTTCACTTTGTTCCAAACATACTCATAAGAAATCTTAACCAAGCCTTTAGTTGCTACAATGCTCCCAAAGACCCTATATTTTGATACTAATTTGCTTTGATCACATACACTTTTCTTTTCATAAAGAATATAATTTTTCTCTATATCAGTTTAACTAAAAAAAAATCCTTCATTCTCTTATGCAATGATTCAAATGATTATTCATGTGTACTTAATGTTACATGACTTATCTAATAGCCATGTGACTTTTAAACAAGGACAAAGTTTGTTGTAGCCAATTACTACAGCTACACTCTATATCTTTTTATTTGATATTAGTTTTGACAAATCCACCAATTTTCACTCCAAAAGTTTATAGATGTTCCATTGTTGATGAGCCAACCAATGCCTACATTGCAGATGTGACTAGCATTTGTAAGACTATGCCAAGTGGAGGAGATTTTCTTGGAGGCGGGGAGATTTTTAGGATTGTTTCTTCTAAGAGTGTCTGCCCAAAGATTTGAGGAGTTTAAATGAAGGGTCCAAGATCTTTTGGCAAGGAGGGCTTTGTTTTGGGGGAGACTTTATTAATCCCTAAGCCACCAAGGAACTTAGGTCTATCAACCAAATCCCAATTCTTTAGGTGAATCTTCTTCTTTTGAATTGAGTTGCCCCAAAGGAAATTGCAGTTAAGCTTATCAATCTCTTTGCAAATCCTAGGAGGGAGGAGATTGCATTGCATGAGGTGGGTGGGGATGGCAATGGTGACAGAGTTAATATGGGTGAGGTGCCTTAGCCACCAAGGAAAGAGAATTTTCTTTCCAATTAGCAAGCTTATCATA